>CAIGRT010103074.1:0-10376 GCA_903798405.1 Fraxinus platypoda | reverse complement strand
AACAATATACACCATTCTAGATTTCTAGGATTTCGTGAGACTCGAGATCTCAGATCAAGAGGATGTTCAAATGGGTTAAGTCTAGGTGTTCTAATAGAATAGTCAATGCAACACGAATGTATGTCAACAAAAAAATTCAAATTCTAACGCAATTAAACAAAAGAAGCAATTATCAATTTGTAGTTAAATCCAACACTTCAAATAGAGCAAATACTTTTTAAATTTCTAGCACAAGCAATGTTACCCCACACGATAACCTCAATCCTAATGTCACCCCACATGATGACACACTAATACTAAAATTTAAATTGGGATAAGCCAATATACCATAGCGGACCAATCTGAGTATGTAAATATCAAGAGATGCGAATTTATCACTTTAGGAACACCACTATTCGTCCTAAAGTCTCCAGCTATCGTAGAAAATAATCAACCACGATCAAATCCCAAACTCGCGAAGAACACAATCGTCCAAACTTCATTGTATAACCTGAAACAAAAAACTAACAACACCATAATGTCATAGAAAATGTCAGCAACAAACTACCTGAAGAGACCTCTTCCGAAAGACGTTGCAGCACTCTCACGCGCCACCACAGCCAGTGCACGTAGGCTTCACACATCGATCACTATGGTTCGCCTCCACCTGCACGTCAAGACGGTGGTTTCCATTTCACCAAACTCCTTCTGGATTGGCCGAAAATCATGAAAATAACCTCGATTTTTGGGCAGTTTTCTTGCAGTTTTTCGATTTGTTTTTCTGCTTCGATTTTGCTGCCTTTTTGGTCGATTTTTGGTCAGTTTTTCGAGCCAAATCCACCACCCGGTAGCTCTGATACCAATTATCACGAAAGCTTGCTCCAAGGGTCGTCAAAACGGTATTTTTCAGGCTCAGTTTCACGTTACCTTTTTCTACCAACCATCCAATCCAAACGACATCAACCCACAACCAATATATTCACCTCGGTTGCTCCTCAATCTCACCCACAAAGGACAAGATATTGGTGATGATTTGTAAACCACAAAGGCAAGAGAAATACAATGGAAGGAGACATAAAGAGGAGGCCAAATACACAAAGAAGCCACCGATTTTTCTCTCCAATATTCAGCTGATTTTTTAACAGGGCAGCCATGTTTTCTCTCAAATTCATACACAAATCACACACTTACGGCTAGGGCAAAGACACCATATATATAGGGTTAGATTAGGCTTTAGTTTGCTCCTAATCACCTTTTGTGTTTGATCATCCTAGAAACGATAACCAAATTAATAAAGAAATACATTTTCGATTTAGCATCAAACTTGCTTCTTGTAATAGAATCAATGTGAATGTATAAAACATATCAAACACTTTCTAGTGTGGAAGTTTTACCTCTTCAAACTCCAAACCTCCTTTGGTAGTTTGGAGTTCAATGGTGTTAAAGGACCTTTGTTGATCACATAAGCTGTATTTTTTACAGCCTCAGCTCAGAACATCTTTGGTAACCAAGCATGTAATCTCATACTTCTAGCACGCTCATTCAAAGTCCTATTCATCCTCTTAGCCACACCATTTTGTTGAGGTATTTCCGAAATGGTCTTCTTCATCCTGATTCCATTATCAGCACAACACTTCTTGAAATCATCATCCATGTACTCTCTCTCATTATGTGACTACAAACATTTTACCTTCAAATCTTTCTCATTTTCAACCATCATTTTCCATCTCTTGAAAGCATAAAAAACATGAGATTTATTGTTCAGAAAATAGACCAATACCTTCCCACTTGAGTCATCAATAAATGTTAACCACCAAGTGAAGTAATAATTGAATGTCTCCATACATCCGTATGAATCAACTCTAATTTTGTAGCTTTTGGTTCCATTCCATTATGACCTTCATCATCAAGTTGTCGAACTGAGATCAAATTACACATCAGTTTAGGTACATGTTTCAGCTTATGAATTTTTCATACAGACCCATTTGACATCCTTAAACTGACATCACCAATACTAACAATATCCATAGGTTCTCCATTAGCACGATATATCTTACCAAAATTCTCAACAATGTAGTTTTTCATAATCTCATGATGTGCAGTGGTATGAAAAGAAGATCTTGAATCCATCACCCAAGAATCAATAGGACTATCAAGCGATAAGATTAAATCATCTTATACATCTTTAGTCACCACATTAGCACTGTCGTTATTCCTTTCTTTCTTCTTCTTTGGAGATTTGCAATTATTCTTCATGTGGCCAGTCTTACTATAATTCTAGCATTCCACATTCTTTCCAGACTTACTTGTACTATTCCTCCACTTTCCAACGTTGTTTTTATTGGAATTTTTCTCGAAACCCCTACATATGTTCGATGTTGAGACTTCTCCAGATTCTCTTCTGCAGACATCCTCATCAAGAATAGCATCACAAATATTACTGAATTTTAATTTTGCATTGCCTATCTAACTATAGCTCCCATAGGCTCCCAACTATTTAGTAACGATATCAACAGGAGTAGGGCACATACCTCGTCATTTAATTTAATATCGAATGAAACTACCTGATTGATAACTGTATTCAATTTATTGAGATATTCTATTGTTGGAGATCTATTTTTAAATTAAATTATTTTTTCATTTGATGTATATTGTTACACGTAGATGGCTTCTCATACATATCAAATAATGCCTTTATCAAATTTGCCGTATTTTTTCTGCCTCTACATTGTGACCAACGTTCTTCTACAGTGTTAATCGAATAACATCCAATATCTGACAATCAACGAGTTTCCAATCATCGTCCATCATTCCTGTCGATTTTTCATTTAGTAGAGGATGGTGTAATTTTTTACTCTACTGATAATCCTAGATCTACATCCTCCTTAACGTAAAATCCATACCATCAAACTTGCAGATCCCCAATGATGTTCCTTCTTCACCGGTCATTACTCTCAATCAAAGCCAAAAGTTCTGATACCAATTATTGAGAATTATAAACCATAATCATATCCCATCAAGAGCACTTAATTTAAAGAAAGAAAATAAACAATCAATATCATGCAAGATTTATAGAGGTTCACTTCAATGTAATAATTCACTACGATGAAAAAAATTTACAATAGAAAATATCAACCCTATCTCCTCTAACCTATCTTTCTTTCTATTTGATGATAATACATAAAGCTTAAGGACTACTCCCTATTTATAAGATAAATTAGTACAAAATCGAATTTTACAAGGACTCATATTCCTTCATAGAATTTTACAAGAATACAAATTCCTAATCAGTTTTTAACTAAAATTTTCATCCCCCGGGAAGGGGACCGACAATAATTAGGACACAAGAATTATTAGACTCCACAACTTAACAACAACTGGAGGTATAAATTCATCTCACACGCGACAAAGAGAGAAATGGAGCAATTCATGGGACGCACGACATTTGCACGTTAAATGTGCAATATTTGAGCGACCCTAGAACAAAAGAGGGTCTGGTTGGGAATCCAATTTGATATTTTGAGGGATATGTTTGGGAATTTGGGGCTCGAAATTTGAGGCCTAATGCGTACACTAAAAATACCCCATCTCATGGTGTGGAAAGAGATCACAATTGGAAGAGAAAAAATACACTAAGTTTACGAACTTAGGGTTTCAGGAGGAAGAAAAAAAAAAGATTAATGGTTCTGTGTTTTTTATGCTCGGACCACAGATTTCCTTTACAAACATTGTTCTCTTCTATTTTCTTTCCATTCCAGTGATGTATTTCAAACTCAATGTGTTTGATAAAAAAATCCAATGAAATGCAAGCAATGTAACAAGAAGTTCTAAAAGGAGCAAGCTTATAGTGAGCATCAGAATGGGCACAAACTCGAAAGCACAATTGAAAGAGATCTTCATATATCTGAGATGGTTAACTTCAAATAACTGGTTCGAGGTGGAGGCCATCTGTCATTCTTTCCTGGAATTAATTTTTCCCCTCACAATTTCAACAGGGTCCAATAGGCAGTATTTCATTCCACTGGGCCTATGCAGCATGGAATGATGTCTTTTAGGCAAGCCCCTTTTTCACTTCCAGAGATTAATCAATTTTACCTTGGAAGAGGCATGTGTTTGGAAATGTTTATCTGATTATGATACATCCAGCTGGATCTTTGCACCTCAAGTATTTAATTTTCACTACCTAGAAGTGGATCAGGCGGTTCATTTCAAGGGCTTGTTCTCAACAAGAACTTTCTAGTAGAGAGTAGAAGAGTGCAGATCAATGGTCTTCAGAATCAACAAGTTGAAGAGGACTCGGTCCTTGATTTATCTCTCAAACTTTAATTCGATTATTTGTAATTTTTACAAATCTGCTTGGATTTATATTTCAAGCTTTGATTTAATAACTTAAGTGTAGCAATTTCATTTTATTCTAGGGTCCAAAATTTCATGTTGTTTTTGTTGGAAGATGAAGCTCGAGCTGAAGATGATGTAGGATCAAGAAGGTGAGCTAGCTTCCTTGTCATCTATTCCAGCTCCTGCCAGCTTGGATTATCAGCTGGCAATGTTGATTAAGCAATGGAAGATACTAGAAGGGAACAATCCGTTTGGCTTGCACATGGATTTTGTTAGAAGAATATTCTTTGTAACTGAATTTGTTCTTTTCTTTTTGTGAAGTGTTTATATTTGTACCTTGTAATCTTATGCAAAATACGAAATTGATATAAGCAAATTTACAGCAAGATTGATTGTTCTTAGATTTCATTTTTTATCTCAAACTTTATATGGTATCAGAGCCTTTCTTCATTTCTTCTAGCTGAGCCTCTGCTATCCAGTATTCCTAGCTGAACCTTCATGGCAGAATCAGACAATCAATCTTCAAACCTTCCACCAAACGCAAACCAAAGCCAAAACGATAATTCAACAAATCATGATCCAAACCATTTTAGCAGTCCTTATTACATTGGAAACAATGATGGCACTGGAGCCATTCTAGTCACTCATATCCTTAAGCAAACAACTACCATTTTTGGGCTAGATCGATGAAGAGAGCCCTCAGAATAAAAAACAAACTGGGGTTTATAGACGGAAGCATTCATGAGCCTCAGGACCCCAACGATCCACTGATGGAGCACTGGCTCAGGTGCAATGATATTGTCATCACCTGGCTTCAAAACACCATGGCTATCGACATAAAGTGTAGCACTACGTATGCTGAGACTGCTCATCAGTTATGGGAGGAGTTGGAGCAACGTTTTGCTCAACAGAATGCTCCCAGAATCTTTGAGATCAAGCAGGCTATCATTACGTTGACTCAAAATCAGGAAGCTGTAAGTGTGTACTTCTCTAAGTTCAAGACTTTGCTTGATGAACTGCTAAATTTTGACTAATGTAGATGATTTTAGCAAGAGCACTTGGGTTTATATGCTGAAATTGAAATATGAGGCTACCAATGCTTTGCAAAATTTCTGGCAACTGATAGATACTCAATTTCAAACCAAAATCAAAGTAATACGAAGAGACAATGGGGGGAATTTAACATGAAACAATTCTATCTTGAAAGAGGTATCATTCATCAAAGAACTTGTGTTGAAACCCCTCAACAAAACGCTATTGTTGAGAGAAAGCACCAACATATACTAAACGTAGCAAGGGCCCTGAAATTCCAAAGTGGGATGCCATTAAAACGTTGGAATGATTGTGTATTAACTGCTGTCTATCTAATTAACAGAACCCCCTTAGCAGTTTTAAATCACAAAAGTCCATTTGAGATCCTTTTTCAAACTAAACCTGCATACTCTCACCTAAAAGTCTTTGGATGCCTTGCATACTCCACAACTCTTATAAATGGAAGGCACAAGTTTGACTCTAGATCTAGGAAATGCATTTTCTTAGGCTATCCTTTTAACATTAAAGGCTACAAACTTCTTGATTTGGAAACAAATAAGGTATTCATATCAAGGAATGTTGTGTTCTATGAAACAATTTTTCCCATACAAAGAAGTAAAAACCACAAAGCCAAATCCTACTGATCTATGTTTTCCTCAAAATCCTATCATTGCTGTTCCTACTAAAGAAGCAAAAAATCATCAAACATCTGATCCCTCAGCAGACCTGATAACAGAGCAAACCTACACTGAAGTTGATCCAGCCACATAGCAGCCAAGCCAACATGAACCTGATAACAATCAAACCACACCTCATCTACCTAGAAGATCCACCAGAACTCGAAATCCTCCAACAAGACTGCAAGATTTTATATGTCAACAGGCCACCTTACTTTCCCCATTTCAGACTTTGGACAAGAAGACTAGTTCTGTAACTTCAGGTAATCGTTACCCTCTTAACTCTTCTGTGTCATATGATAAATTGTCTGCACCTCACAAAGCATTTGTCTTCTCTATCACCACACAAAATGACCCACAAACATATCAACAAGCTGTCAAGTTCCCTGAATGGTGTGAAGCCATGAAGAATGAGATTATGGCTCTTGAGTTAAATGATACATTGGCTATAGTTGATTTGCCACCTGAAAAGAAGGCAATAAGGTGTAAATGGGTTTACAAAACTAAGTTTAATGCTGATGGAAGTGTGGAAAGACACAAAGTTAGGCTTGTGGCAAAGGGATACACTCAACGAGAATGATTAGATTATCATGAAACCTTCTCACCAGTGGCGAAACTTGTCACCGCTCGAACTTTACTTGCCATTGCAACCTTGAAGGGTTGGTTCCTATACCAATTGGATGTAAACAATGCCTTCTTACATGGAGATTTAAAGGAGGAAGTATATATGAAATCGCCAGCAGATTATAACAATGAAGGAGGTTCAAAGGTGTGCAGACTTCACAAAAGCTTGTATGGACTCAAACAAGCTTTGAGACAATGGTATTCTAAGTTATCCAGTTTCATTCTCCAACAAGGTTTTACTCAGTCCAAAACTGATTACAGCTTATTCGTTAAATTCACTCAAGGCTCTTTTATAGCGGTTCTAATCTATGTTGATGACATAATTGTGGCTGGAGATTGTTTAGAAACCATTGACAGCCTCAAAGCAGCACTTGATGCACAATTCAAAATTAAAAACTTGGGAAAGCTGAAATATTTACTAGGTATTGAAGTGGCTAGATCAAAAGAAGGGATACACATTTGCCAAAGAAAGTATGCTCTTGATATTCTAGCAGATTCGGGAACAATAGGATCAGCTCCTGCTAAGGTACCACTCGATCAAAATGTCAAACTATCAAAAGGGAGAGGTGAGTTACTTGCTGATCCATCTATCTACAGGCGACTGATAGGGCGCTTATTGTATCTAACCATAACAAGGCCAAATATATCTTACTCGGTTCAGCTTCTAAGTCAATACATGGATCAGCCAAGGATACATCACCTCAATGCGGCTCATAAAGTACTCAGATGTCTTAAAAGAGCTCCAGGACAGGGATTATTTTACTCTTCTACCTCCGAATTGTAGCTAAAGGGGTATTCAGATTCATACTGGGAAAGCTGTCCAGATACTAGGAAATTAGTAACAGGCTATTGCGTATTTATTGGATCATCTCTAGTCTCCTGGAAATCAAAGAAGCAGAGTGTGATATCGCGATCGTCTTCTGAATCAGAGTATAGAGTAATGGCGAGTGTTTGTTGTGAATTGACTTGGCTAAGGTACCTATTTAAAGACTTATAGATTGAACACACTCAAGCAGCCAGCCTACATTGTGACAATAAGTCAACCATTTACATTGCTACAAACCCAATCTTCCATGAGAGAACTAAACATATTGAGATAGATTGTCATCTCATTAGAGATAAGATATAGGCTGGGGAAATCGTGACTGAATATGTGCATACTGGTTCACAGGTTGCAGACATTCTAACCAAGGCATTGAGTTCTGCAAGTTTTTATTATCACATGGTCAAGATGGGAGTAGCAAATATCTACTCTCCATCTTGTGGGTGGTTGTTGGAAGATGAAGCTCGAGCTGAAGATGATGTAGGATCAAGAAGGTGAGCTGGCTTCCTTGTCATCTATTCCAGCTCCTGCCAACTTGGATCATCATCTGGCAATGCTGATTAAGCAATGGAAGATACTAGAAGGGAACAATCCGTTTGGCTTGCACATAGATTTTGTTAGAAGAATATTCTTTGTAACTGAATTTGTTCTTTTCCTTTTGTGAAGTGTATACATTTGTACCTTGTAATCTTATGCATAATACGAAATTGATAGAAGCAAATTTACAGCAAGATTGATTGTTCTTAAATTTCATTTTTTATCTTCCTTAAGTTTCATGTTATCGTAATGAATTCTCTGTTAATTTATTCACTAATCCATACATAATTTCTATCCGTTCAGTTATTTGTAAGAAACAATGAAATCGAAATTTTAACAAAATTATGAATTTATATCCAGTTACTTAATGAACTCGCAAGACTCCAAAAAAAAACTTAGAAAGTTTATTTCCACAAAAAACATATTTGGAACTGTGGATCAAAAATTATGAGCTTTGAGAATTGGTGTTCGAAGTCAGGCCACGAGAACATCAGGTATGGCATGAACATGCAAACCTTTGGGCACATATGTGGCACAATGTGAAATTTTTTTTGCACGCGGTAACCTATTTTTTGACGAGTTGGACTGTTTTGTGATCCATCTTTAAGCCTCTTTGGTCTCCTTATATATATATATATATATACACACCCTGCTTCAAAACACCAAAAGCTATCATCGATCATTGATTATTATACAATAAATCTTGGTGTAAAATTGCAAGATTTCTCTTCAAAATATGGGTTTCGTGATGAAGAATAAGGGGTTGTCCAAGATCCTTGAATGTATTAAAGATTAAATGTTGTACCCAATCCATCTCCCAAATTATTCGGGTTATGTACTCATGATTTTATCTTTTATTTTGTCATCAAAATCTTGATATACCAAACTTTTGTTGCTAGGTCATTTATAAAACCTTGTCATTTCTCCAAATCCATTAAATTGCTCAGTTTTAGTTTTAAATTGTTTATTAGTTGATTGTTTGTTATTGAATTATTTTAATATCATATTATGTAACTAATTTTGTGTGTTGTTCTAGAATTCGTGTACAAAGAATAGGTCTAGGCTTTGGGCGGGTCCGTATGGGTATTTAAATACCCGGAACCACCCATTATGCTTCAAGTATTTTGTAAATGAAATTAGTCGGGATCCTTGTAATTATTGGAACCAAATCCAAATCCGAACCGTCGATTCGGGTTTGGTTATTCCCATAACATTTTGTTATATATTTAATAAACATTTTCATATAAGCCCTTTCAGTACATATACCTAACATGTTACTACTCGACAATATTTCTGCAAGGGAGAAAATTCAGCTAAGAAATGTTTAAGAAGCAAAATAATGGAAACTAAAAGGAGAAAATTAAATGACAATTATTTTTTCTTAATAAATCTTATTTGATCCTTAAGTGGCGGATGCTAGAGCCTATAATTTAATCATGAACAATGCTTAATTTTTTTATTTATTTTTTACTTTCAAAACAAACTTACATAAAAAAATACTAATTAGATATATAACTATATAGTATCAAGAAATTGCATTCTACGTATTGAACTTGCTCTATTTGAATAAAAAAAGAAAAAAATTATATTTCTAAAGAAAATCACGAACTCGAGATAACCAAAAAGGCATACACGACCCATCATATCCAAATATTATGCGGATTAATTTCAACAAAAAATAGTCCAACAATTTTGTATGGATACAATGCTGCTTATATTGCACAACTCAAATGAGATTATATTAAGGGTGACACGATGAATCATATTTCTTCACACAACGTCAATTTTGAACAAAATTTTGAAGTCTTGTAAACGAAAGTGCATCCACTCATAACAGGCTTTGGGGGAGGACTATAGTTCTCTAATGATCAAATCTTTCAATCATTTAATTTTCAATCCATCGTGAAGATTATGACGAAGGAAGATGAATACTTTTGCATGATCGTATAGGGATTCTTTGTTTTCTTCTCTTATTGTTTCTCCCAAACCTTTTGAAACAAGATGNATGGATATCAACATCGAGTACTCATGACAAATAGTTTTTGTCAGATATGTCAAGTACAGCAAACTCAAGTTTTGTGATATTTGCCATTTGCTCAACTATATAACAAAGCAAAAGAAAATACAATTAATTTCGAAGAATATGATTAAACATCAAGAAGTCAATATCAACATGACATAAGTTAAGTGTTTTCCTTCGGGGATAAACATTAATTTAAAATAATATGTTCTTTGAAACATGTGCTTTTTCGAGAGCACGTTGTATTTTACTATTGCTTCTTCAAGAACAATATGTTAATATTCTTCTAGAATATTGAAAATTATAATTATGCTCTTCTGGGGCAAGTAATATTCTTCAAGAATAT
>CAIGRT010103071.1:0-13728 GCA_903798405.1 Fraxinus platypoda | reverse complement strand
ATGGGATATAATTTTTTTGGAAGTAAATTTTCGATTGTAAAATTTCTCCCAACTTCTTTGCAAGTTCGATTGTGCCCCCCAACTTTCGTGGTCTGCGTCCACCCCTGGCCACATTATCGGCTTCGCCCTTGATCGAAAAGTATTGTCTACAGTCACACACGCAAGTCGCTCATATAGTAGTGACAAATTCTTTGCTACCCCTTAAACAATGCTATTGTCAAAAATTAAAAATTATGGCTCTGTTTGGTACACATTATTTTTTTCATTCTCATTCTTCTACTCATTTTCAACCACACATTCTTCAATAAAATAATATTTTCCATCACATCAATAACTTTTCCTTCATTTTTAACCACACATTATCCATCAATCTACNTCATTTTTAACCACACATTATCCATCAATCTACTATTCAATAATACATTCTTTCAAAAGAATGTGTCCCAAACACACCCTATGTACAAACCAATAGAATAGAGCCAAGAAAGGGAATGTGTGAAAATGTTACTTTATGATAAAAAGTTGACAGAAAAGTATTAAACTTACAAAGTGTAATATATAAATAAAAGTTATTATTTAATTTTAAAATAAAGTTACTTTTAATCTTTAAACAATTTATAAGAAGTGGTTCGCATGTGCATAGAATTAATTCCAGCAATTACCTACACTAATTACAGGTACAGTGAAGTAAAGTTAATCATGATATTTTGATGATGAAAAGAGACAAAAATAAATAAATAAATTAAAAAAAAAAGGGCTGTTATATCTCCTGTCCCTGTCAATCAATAAAAATGTCGTCATTTTACATATCCTTTTATTATTTAATTAAGTAATTCGCGGACTCACGCAATCCAACAATTATCAGGTGCAACCACCCTCCCAAATATTTGGTGCAACCACCCCATCTAATCATTAAAAATATGTGGACTGAGGAGTGGTCACGAGCCTGATGCAAAACTAATAAGTTTACAAGAAAGAAAATGTTTTTGAGGAAAACTAAATTTCGTGTATTGGAGTCATGCTTCATGTCATCAATGCGTATAGCTAGATATTTGGTAGTGAGTCGTAATATTGATTCACAGAGTCGGAGGTAATTCGACTAGCGTCCATAAATTAGGATCCTTTGACACGTGGTTCGAGTCGAGTTGTCCATGAGCCGCACGTATTTTTCTAAAGAAATTACTTAATGAAGCCCAATCAATAAAATGGTATTGTTTTCATTTCAAACTCTATTCGAAAAATCAAAATTCTTCTTTTTTGAAAACTCAAAAAATAAATTTTTTCCCTATAATTTTCTATTTTCTATTGATATTTGGAGACTCTACGGACACCTTATTGAAGCTTTTAAGAAATTTTAAGTAAAAAATTAACATCCTTCGATAGTTCCCACTAACCAATGAGTCTTTTACCCATAATCGTTTGATTTCAGACGGTACAATCTAATTGTAAGAATTAATCTAGTTGTACAACTAGTTTTTACAATTAGTTTGATAATTAATGAGTTGTTAAGATTCATGTCGTTGATTTAACAAACAGCTTTTAAAATGAATGGATATAATGCTGGTCAAGTGTGAAGTTGTAAAGAAAACCGCACGAGTAGTAGGATTGCTAATTGTAAACATCCACAAAATTAATGATATTCTGCCATAATAAAAACATTATAGTGAAATTATTAGAGTCAAATTATTCAATATCGAGAAAAAAAATGATATTTTGAATAGTGATTTTTGAGAGAATGCGTGGTTAAAAAAAAAAATTGAATTTACGTACAAAATATTTTATTGTGTGAATGTATAGTTAAAAATAAGTATAAGAATAAAAGAATTTTATTTTAAAGGGAGATAAATAAGGGATAATATTTGTCCAACTTTATGTGTTATTGTGTGTGTGTGTTGTATTCAATTCAAAATTTTAAATAGAGTAATGTTATTCATCTCCAGTGGGGATGAAAACACAGTTTAGGTGGTTTTAAATGATAGGTTAAATGAAACGTGAAATTAAATGACTTATTTAATTTCACCTATCATTTAATACCACATTAAGGTCATGTAGACTGTGTTTTCATCATCAATGGGGATGAATAGCATTATTCTTTTAAATATCTTTAGAGACTTTTTAAGTAAACAATTTGTGTAGCGTCAATGAACTTTTATTGAACGTTCTTTTTCTTCTGTTATTATTATTAAATCTATAGTACTATTCAATTCCTACCTACAAGACATCCTACAAAATTTGAATTTTTCTTATAAACAATTTGAATTTTTTTGACATAAATTTAGCTAAAGTACTAATTTTATAATTCACAAAATTACCCCTAAATATAATTTTGTCATAGATTAGATGGTTGTAAACACCATATATTTATTGAATATAAGTCGCATTTTCTTCAAAACTAAGAAGATGTTCATATTATCTTATCTTAAACTCGTGCTTAAACTAATTAGTTGAATTATGCTATTTATACATTATTTGTATGCAATTTGGATGACATTTGAATATGTGACAAAATTGAAGCAGTTGATTGTTTTAAGTGTTAGATAAATCAATTCACTATAGAATATAAAATATAATGTCAACTAGAATGTATGTGTAACGAAACTGTAATTAGTTAGAAATTATGTTATTTTTACATTCCCCCCTTACAATATGAATGACATTTGCTGTGTTGTCAAAAAAGATTAACGGAAAAAACTATTTTTAAACTCTCCAATTAAATGATGACACGTGGCAATGTAAGGGATGATAATGTACCCCAAGAATGATTGAATAAAGGGGTGTGCTTGGTGTACATAGGGGTGTCCATACCCCACATGGGGTGGAGTCCACATTTTTATGGGCCCCACCCCATGTGAGGGGGTATGGACACCTCTATGTACATATATTATGTACACCAAGAATATTCATTGAATAAATTATACTATAATTTTTTTATACCATCTAATTTAAAATAATATTGTTTATCAAAGTAATGATATTATTGTTTATGATCATATGTTTATGTGACAATCACATCAATTCCACTGTCATATGAGCGGATGATTATCTGCCATGAAATGGACCCCACACACATGTGAGAGGGTTGTGTACCAAATGTGTACAAGTAGATTTTTGTTTGCTAAAATTGGTTATTTTTATTTATGTATTAGGCTTTCTTCCCATTGTGGACCCCACACACATGTGAGAGGGTTGTGTACCAAGGTTTGTAAATGTAGCAAGGTTCTTTAGCAAATTAATCATGCCACATGTACATCATCTTCTATATTATTGTTTACATTGTGTCTCGTGAAAACATATTATTGGACAGTTAAAAAAATTAATTTTTTGAAAACGAAGAGGATGTAGAATGTAAGTCAAAGAATTTACATTTACATTATTGTTTAGCAAATTGATGTTTTATTATCAATGAATTTTCACCAAAGATCATCTAATTAGTAGTCGCGTAGCACCCAATGATTGCCGCTTGAAGATTCCCACGCCACCGTGTCACCACCTAACGCCATCACTTCCCCCCACGCCCTACCCCACCAACTCCGCCTACGACTCTTGTGTCTCCCAGGAGACACGGACAAAATCCTGTAAACACCAAACCCCATTTTCGCCCATTTTTTTCAGGCAAAGAAAATGCAACAAAAATCCTTGTCGCCGCCGGCGGAAACTCCAGCCTACGTGCCTCAAACCCTTGAATTTCCGTCGACCGACGCCGGTAATGTAAGTGGTGATCCCAACGGTTCCTCCCTCTTTGACTGGTCCGATTTTCTTGATTTCGACATGGATGATAACTTAAACCTCGCCTTTGACCCACCAGCCATCAATGGACCCGAATCAGAATCCGGACCCGATGTTGACCCTGTTCAACCCCAAAGTCAACAACCCAGCAATTCTACCAGGGTGAGGAAGAGGGACCCGAGATTGATCTGCTCGAATTTTTTAGCGGGGCGGGTCCCGTGTGCTTGCCCGGAGTTGGATGAGAAGCTGGAGGAGGAGGCGAGTGGGGATCTTCCGGGCAAGAAGCGTGTTCGGCCTGCTAAGATTCCGGCTGGGGCCACGGCCCGGTGTCAGGTTCCGGAGTGCGAGGCCGATATTAGTGAGCTCAAAGGGTACCATAGGAGGCACCGGATCTGCTTGCGGTGTGCCAATGCGAGTACAGTGGTTCTTGATGGCGAGAGCAAGAGATATTGTCAACAATGTGGAAAGTGAGCTCATTTTTAATTGCTTAGTAAATTTACATACGCTTTAGATATGGTTTTATTGGTTAATTTAAAACAATCAACTGTGCTTTATAATATCTCAAAAAGAATCAACAGTAAAGAGAGTTACAATAGATAGAATACTTGAAACAAACAATAGGAAACAAAAGAAGAAACATAAACCATGGTATATAGTTGATCTCTTTTAATCTTAAACAGGAGTACAGGTGATTAAAGATACGATATTTAGGTTGGATAGGTTTTAGTTTGTCATTATGTTATATTGGAATAGATTGGTGAAGCGGGCTTTGTTTATAGGTTGACTTGTTTTGATGTTTGCACATTTAAGAAGTTCACATAGAGACAAATTAAAGATGTGATTTTGTGAAATGGATTACAAGTTTGATAGGCTCATATACGTCTAACCTTTTTCGTGTTTGTATCTTTAAATTAAAGCGGAATGGTTCTTGCAGTTTACGTCTTGTCTTTTGCCCTAAAGGGAGGGTTTGCTACAGCATGTTTTTTTGGCTGGTTCAGATGCCTCTCCACGTGTAAAAGAACATGCACGACCTGAGGATTTAATTTTGGGGTCTTTAAAATATTGCAGGCTTGGTGATTCAAAATGGAAATACATGCTCAGATACTATAAATATTCTGCATGTAACTATGATTGTGGGGAAATTATTCACAGAAGTGATGCGTGCACATAGTTTTTGTTTGCGGTTTGATGATGTTATGATCATGAATCACCAACTATAAGGATTGCAATGAAAATAGGTTCTTGACGAGGAACCTCTGTTGAGAATGATTTTGTTTAAATACCTGGGCTGATAGCTATATATACTTGTATATGATGCATAATTTATTTACTGATAGACAAGATCTGTAGAAGTTTAATTGAGCATGTTAGTTGCAGATCCACCGTATGTGGGTGAATCCAAATTCTTGTGCATGCTTAATGGTGGAAGTGCTAAATTTAGTTATTTGGTTTAAACCAGGCTCATACATAGTATTTAAGCAAGTTATTACGGTTTTCAAAATTTGACTGAAAGGATTGGTCTTGTATTGAATGGCAAGAAATTTGGTCTGACTGATTCACTGAATAATTGGGAAAAGAACTTAGACTCTGAAATCACATTGAAATAAAATTTGTGGCAGGATAAGCATTAAATAAAAAATATTGAAACAATTTAATCACTTGGGTTTTATTCTCTACATTTTCAGTGGTGGATCATATCTTCAGCATAACTACTTTGCCGGATTATATAGAAACAGTTAGATGTGCACGCTATTTTAAATCTTCCAGTTATTTACATTGGAACCGCTAAAAAGATGAACATGCCCATTGCTTTGTCTGACTAGGATTTATTGGCATTTGATTTTCATTATACCTGCTCATGCTGATTTTTCTACCCTTTGGTAGGTTTCATATTTTGTCAGATTTTGATGAGGGCAAACGAAGTTGTAGGAGAAAATTAGAACACCACAATAGGAGACGTCGACGAAGACCTAATGGTTCTAAAGGAAGCATTGAGAAGGAATCTCGGCAGGTTGTTTTAGTTGACGATATCAGCTGTGATGATGACACTGGAAAAGGTATGAACTTTTTCTCAACATGATTATTATGTTAACCTTGGAAAAATTTCTCTACATCTCTCCTTCGACAAATTCTCTCTCTCTTTTGCCTAGACATGTCTGTAGGATGGATGATCTTGGAAATGTTTGGCACTAAGTATACCTCTTGCTGGGCTTTGATCTCCATTTGTTATCTCCAAACATGTGTTCATTTGACGATGCTGAAATTTTGTGTGAACATTTTGCATTGTTGACGTTGTCGAATTCTGGATGCCACAGATAGCATATGCTTGAGCAGTCAGATCGCTGAACCGGAAACTTTGTTGGAGTCAGGACATGTATCAACAATAAGCTCAGGTCTTGGTTCCCAGACTATCCAGAGTGACAGTTTTTTGTCATTTGCTGCTTCTGGTGAAACTCGTGTTGATGGGGAGAAAGAGAATCCCAAACAGAAAAATTCTCTATCCTGTGAGAACAAGAGCACTTTCTCCTCTGTGGTAGGTCCAGTGCTCCAGTATGTAAAATATTACTGTTGCACCGGCAAGGCTTATCTAACTTCTGCTTTTATATATTGTAGTGCCGTGCTGGCCGGATTTCATTCAAGCTCTACGATTGGAATCCTGCAGAGTTTCCTCGACGACTTCGGCATCAAGTATTCTAAAGATTAATATTACAGTTTAGTTTATAAAGGAGAGGTTAAATGTTGTTTGTATCAAAGATGTGATAGATTTTATTTTACATGCTTGTCAATGTTTGTGCAGATATTTGAATGGTTGGCCGGCATGCCTGTTGAACTAGAGGGGTATATCCGTCCAGGTTGTACAATATTGACAGCTTTTATTGCAATGCCCAAATTAATGTGGCTCAAGGTAATTTGGATTTTGTGTTGCACTTACGATTCATAAAAATACTCCTAGGAGTAAATTATGTGCTAGTATTCACTAAGGGCAGTGTGGTCATTTCAATCCTTTTTTGCACTTGAAGAAGTTGCAGCCATTCCAACATTGAATTAAAGTCGTTAACGACTTCACTAACATGAAGGGCATATTTGGCATACTGGGAGTATAATTTACAAGATTTTCACTTCTTTTTTTATCTTTATACCACCTTACGTAATAAACGAAAAAATCATAGAACTTACTGATCAATGTTATATTTTTTTATGTAAAGATTGCTATATCTTACTCTTTAGCACTCAGAAGAGGTGTGTATATGTCTGGAATTTGCATTAGTCCAAGTAGTCCATTTCATTGCCAATCTTCCACAAAAACATATGTGAACAAGTCTCCTATTTCTCTTCTGCATCTCTTTCCCACGTTTTCTTCTGATTGTTCTCTCTTTCGCAATTAAACTTAAATGTCTATGTTGTTTTCTGACAGAGCAACTACTCAAGTGAAATCACATGGTGATCTTACTTCTCACATTACATGTCTATGTTGTTTTCTGACAGTGAAAACAACTGCAGCTTTTATTTTTATTTTTATCTGTGCATTTCTTTTTGGGTGGATTGGGGGGCGTTAAATGAAACAACTTAAATCACTTTTAATGAGGTATGGGCTTTTCTTGTAGCTCTGCAGCATGCGTGCCTAAAGAGAGAAATTTTTGGGGAGCCAAGTTCTGTATTCCCTTGATGTAATGTAACATCTAAATTGATACTTTTATATCTTTTCATGGGCACCAATTAGAGTATTAGATAAAACTGGAAATTTTATTCAATCCGTCGAAATAGTGATGGCATCTTTTGTTTTCTGTTTTATATGCGATTATCTTATTTGTGGATGGCATTGTAAGTTTTGGCAAAAATTTGAGCTTGGACAAATTATTTGACATCATTGTGTTGAGCAGGTATTGGAGGAGCCTGCCAAATGTATACAAGAACTTCTTGCCTCTCCTGGAAACATGTTGTCTGGAAGAATGCATGTTTATCTAGATAACCAGATATTTCGTATCATTAAAGGTTTGCTAGCTTCTCACATTTTTATTTCTTTTATTGTCAATTGCATTTTTTCTATGCTGTAGGGTTTAATTATTAAATTACTCTCACTTTTCCTGATTTATGGATAGTTATTAAGAATGTTGTCTAGTTGTATATATTAGCTGTTTTTGACTACCCAATCACAACCTACTACTTTTGGGTGGTTGATCCATTTCTTATTATTCTTATTACCAATTTCTTCTTTCTTCTTATTCTTGTTACAAACTTATTTTAGATTGTTGGTTTTATACGTTGATGATCATGACTATAGCATAATGTTTGCGGTCTAGGATTGGTTTTAAATTGATCTGACAATCTACTATAGAAAATTTGATAGTTTCTTCACTCACTTTTGCTCCCTTAGTCCCTTGCTTCACTAATATTGATGATATCCTTCTCTTGAACATCTTCTGATAAAATCATGGACAGTTGAAAAAGTATTCAAGTATGAAATCAAATGAGGAAAGAAGGGGAAATGCTTAATTTTCTCCGATGTCAAAGATGTAGTGCATGTTTGGCGTAGTCTAATTTTTAATTTTTTTATTTTTGAAGCTGCTCAAACATATTTTTTTTCACAAATTTCTATTGACCCACAATTTACCACCCACACGTTTTGTAGGACCCACAACTTATAAGCACTTAAAAGCTTTCCCGAACTTATGCATAATAATTTGGCGTACTTTGTAGTGTGTCCCAGGGGATAAGAATTAAGTGAACACGAAGACCATTAGTTTACTGTCACTTGTTACTAACACCATATTTGATACTTTGTGGAACAGATGATTTTGTAGAAGAAGTCAAGGTGAAGGAACGAGCTCCAAAGCTTCATTCTGTTTATCCAACATGCTTTGAAGCTGGGAAGCCTATGCAGTTTGTTGCTTGTGGAACCAATCTACTTCAACCACAATTTAGGTATGATGGAGATGCCTTTCCAACGTGGAAAGATTTTGCTAACATTTCTTTTTGTAGCGTTTAAGTAAATATTTTCTTTGTTCTCAATCTTCTGTAAAATCAGATCAACTTTCATTTTTACTTAAGCTCTCGTGAGTTGTCTAATTTATTTTAATACCTATTCTGCAACCGTTAGCTTAATAATGTAGTACATTTAACTGGTGGGAGATTGAAGGAGTGACAGAAAGGAGAGCGGAAATGGGAGAGGGAGGGGATAGGGGATTTTGTGTGTGCTATTCGCGGTTTGGCCACAAAAATGATATATTTTCATGGATATGAGGAAGTATTAGAAATTTTTTTGAATAGCAAACCATTTTACTTGTTGCCTTGTACTTCCAAGAAGATAAATGGAGTGAAGATTTAAAAATCGTGAGATAATTTTGTCTGTTCAATAAATGATGGCTGCATAATTTATGAAATTGATTAGTTTTTAGAATTGGCCGAGGAATAGGTAAGCTTGATATTGCATTGGGCTAGGGTTTCGAGAATTGTTTGTTACTCTTTGAAAAAATCCACACTTTCGATTGTTCTCCCAATGATTCCATTTTCATAGAATCAAGTTTAAGAAATTTTTCTTTCTAGATTGTCTTAAATAGTTTTTATGGCCATGGCAGGTTTCTTGTATCATTCAGTGGACGGTATCTGGCTTATAATATTTGTGTATCGTCTGTGGGCCGTAAGAAAGAAGGGGACAACAACAGTGCTGATCACCAGTTACTGAAGATATACGTCCCTCCAACTGACCTCAATGTTTTTGGCCCTGCATTTGTAGAGGTGAGTCTGAAAGAGAGCTTCTCTTTTATTTTCTCTATCTTACATGGTCAATTGGTATTGATTCTGGCATTCTATACAAAGTTTTCAAGCTATATATAGTATTAGGATTAGGTTAACCTGTTTTCTACTTGGTCTTGTGATTGTGTCGAGGTACCATGACAATTCTTTACAACATCAATAAAACTGCCTTGGACCCAATAAGGCTCTGTTTGGTAAATATTAAAATTTTCATTTTCATTCTTCTACTCATTTTCAACCACACATTCTTCAATAAAATAATATTTTCCATCACATCAATAACTTTTCCTTCTTTTTCAACTACATATTCTCCATCAATCTACTATTCCAAAATACATTCTTCCAAAATAATATCCACCAAACACACTCTAAATTTTTTGTAGGTCGTAGGGTACATGAATCCCTTTTCGCCACAGCTTTGTTTCATTGCAGATATGCATTTGAATCTATGTCAAAGATACTTCCACATTTCATTCAAATTATTTAAACCGCACAATTTTAAAAACCTGTTGAATCTACGATTTTAAGAAATTGTGCATCAAATTCAATCAACTAAACAAAATCCTTTTTTAGTGGTTGCATTCTTTTGTTGATCAGGCTGCGGTTTCAACTTTTTGTAGGTTGAGAATCAGTCTGGTTTATCAAATTTCATTCCCATTCTTATTGGGAATAAGGAAGTTTGTGAAGAAATGGTGTTGTTGCAACAAAAGTTTAATGCATCTCACGGCTCCAAAGAACAACAATTATCTTGCCCAAGGCCTGCATGTGAAAGTTTGGCCTTGAGACAAGCCGATTTCCTGGGGTTTCTTTTGGAAGTAGCATGGTCACTCAAAAAACCTGTATCAGAGCAACAGCTGTCGTCTACTCAAATACAAAGATTCAACTATTTACTGAATTTTCTGATAGAACGGGAATCTACCATCATTCTGGAGAGTGTGTTGGATTGCATGAAATCTGCAATGGACAATACTTTGGTGGTTGGCATTTCTGATGCTGATATGAAGTTATTTCGCGGAAATATGGATAATGCGAGACATATGCTTCATCGGAAACTAGAGGAAAAAGAATATTCAGTAATGCATGCTTCGGATGGAAAATTTTGCAGTCAAAGCTCCCAGCGTGATAGTCAATCTTCTGTTCCGTCTACTAATCAGGTGAGAACTTCATTTGTTTACTTTAATCTACCTATTGTGTTTTTACTTTGTAATAGAAGGAACATCAATAAGAGCTTAGTAATTAAATATTTTTTTGTTAATAAATGGGATGGCCATTTGGACATTTTGCAGGGTTTTGAAAGGACAAAGAGTAAGCTGGAGTCGAGGGTTGTTTTACCTCCTCTAGACAAAAGTGTAACCGTTCCTCTTTTGAATGGAGAGCTAATGGGCCTAAACCTTAAGAAAAGGCCGGGTCGCTTATTTACAAGGACGGTTTTAACCTCTCGTCCGCTCGTCTTTGCAATTGTTGTTATTGGTGTTTGTTTTGGAATATGTGCAGTAGTTCTCCACCCTCATAAGGTCAGTGAGATTGCTACAACTATTCGCAGGTGTCTGTTTGACAACTCTTAGTGCCTGACTAGTATGCAGTGTGAACAAGATTTTAGCTTCTTTTTCGCTTGAATACTGTTCTGTATTGTACAACCTACCTTACTAAAAAAGTTACACAAATTCAGGCAGCTCTGGTGAACTCATCCATGATTGAGCTGAAAGTTGCAGGGAAGATACATATAATCCCAGGTTCATGACATGAAATACTATCGTCCTTGGAGTAACCTTGTATTGTATATCTTCCTTGTAAAGATAATGTAACGGTTAATGGCACATTGGTCCTTGGAGTAACCTTGTATATCTTCCTTGTAAAGAATTAGATCTGCGTTCATACGATGGCAATACTAATAGTTCACCTGTCTCCTTTCTAGAAGTATATGTAATCCTTTTGTTAGCAATGAGTGGTTAAAAATGAAGGAAAATTTTTTGGTTTACGTGTAATTTTATTTTATTGGAAAATGTGATTGAAAAGAAAAGAGAGAATAAATTATCATTTAATGTGGGCAAAACAAATACTTGGTGATTTATCATATGGGAAATGAATTTTAATTGAAAATCTAAAAATTTTGAAAGAAATGTTATTCTTTTGGTCTTGTCTGGTGCATCAGGTTAGGCTATAAAGAAATTTAGTATAAATTTATAATAGATAGTCTTGGGATTTGTTTTCTTTCTTATGACAATAATAAATTTGAATTTTTGGATTTGTCGAACAAAACAACAATCAACATTTGAGTTTTGATTGGAATTCTAGTTCAAGTGAAAAAAGAATTGAGTCTGTATTTCTAGTTCTAGGATCAGTAAACAATGGACTTGGTAGATAAGGTGGATTAAGATTGTATTCTTTAATTTGTTATTTAAAAGAGAGTGATGCAATATCAACCGTATAACATAAAAAGGATGTCATAGGTGTGGATATAAGCTAGGTAAATAAATAAATAAAAATTAAAGAGATTCTTTTGGATGAAAAATCAATTGATATCAAAGAAAAAATAATGTTTTGAATAGTGATTTTTTGGAGAGTGCAGAGTTTAAAAAGTAGAAAAAAGTTTTGAATTTACATGCAAAATATTTTATTGTATTAATGTATGATTGAAAATGAATATAAGAATATAAGAATTTTGTTTTAAAGGGAGACAAACATATGCTAATTTACTATATTAATTATCAGCTATCTAGTAATATTCATTATAATTTCATATTAAATATTTCATACTATCTAATACAATATATCAAACACAAAGTATTAATAGATCTTACATTATAGCCCATCTATCCGTAGATAATTCACACAGGACATGCTCGCTACATGATTTTTCATTGAGGTGCCAAAAAATATTTAAAGATAGCGCCCGTTTGTGTCTCTTTTTTTTGCCCAAAATACATTTTGAAATAGTATTTTGTAGGAGAATGTGTAATTAAAAAATAAGAAAAAAAATTGGGTTTACTTGTAATATTATTTTATTGAAGAATGTGTGATTGAAATAAGAGTCAGAAAAATGTATTTTGAAAATAATATGTACCAAACAAAGATATAGTGTTATTTTTCTCCAAATCTTAGGTAGAAAATTTGACACTCTTAGTCTCATTTAATCAGAACTCTATATTTTAATGTTAGCCGCAAAAATTTAACATATTATGTTACTTGTAATTAAAATTGACATTTCACACAGGTCCCCTTGCCACTTTTGAGTAAAGCTGCTCAGATAGGGTTGGTGACAGGGTTTGACAGCACCTGTTTCCTTTTTTTTAATTGCCCAATCATTACGCGACATGTGTCCCCCTGTTTTAACCCTGTCACCAACCTTGTTTTTGTAACAAAACTCGTTACTTTTTATTCGTCACGTATCCCTACAATAATAAAAGAGAATACATGAATTGCACTGTTTACTCTACTGTTTTAAATATACTGTTCATAATGTGTCATTGATGACATCACAACGATGTCATGTATTTTTCCCTTACCAATTTTACCTTCCTTGCTATCTGTCGTGTCCAATTTTTCATCTTTGTCTTTATCTCTTTCGTTTCTTAGATCCCCTTTGAAGACAACACAAACCATAATAGAAAAATCAACAAATTCGAGTTAATTGTTTCATTGGCCACTGTACTTTGCCCATCGTCACGGCTTACCCATTGAACTTTACGATGCTTCCCAATAGCCATTCAACTTATCTCCGCTTCATTAAAATGGTCATCGGATGGATTCCATCTGTGAATATGTTGACGTGGAAGACAGAAAGCTGATTTGTCCGTTAAAATTGGTAACCTCTTGGACACGTGGACGACAAAGCACCCAAACAGAGCCTTAGCCACAATTTAAAAAAAGGTAGAGTTAATTTACAATTAACTCAATGGAAACACGTTCATCCTCCCTCCACCCAAATTGAAGAAACCCAAGCCCTAGCCGTTGCCCCAAATCTGTTTCCTTTGCAAATGTGTCTCTACCTTCGAATTGGAAAACCCATTGACCTTTGATTCAGGTTGCGGGTGGGCAATCACAACACAATTATCAAACCCAAACCATCATCCCCAAATCAATTTCGAACACAGACGCCTAAATCATTTTCGAACATTAGAGAAGGCGTGCACATGAATGATGAAAGTGAAGGTAAATTTTTCAGAATGTACGCGTTTTTGTTTCCTCATTGTTGCAATTTGAGTTGTCGAGTAAATGAGAAGTGTATGTTTGACATGGCCAAAAAGA
>CAIGRT010103031.1:0-15212 GCA_903798405.1 Fraxinus platypoda | reverse complement strand
ATTAAATATTTAATAATAAATTAATTTAATAATTTATTATTTCATAAATAAAAATTTAAAAAATTTTAATAAAAATCTGATTTTGGAAATTTCAAACTTGTTTTCTTATTTTTGAAATAGGCTAAACTTATTCTCTTGAATGTGTAATCTTCCCTAAATTATAAGACTTGAATAATGTTAATTTTTTTTCCTTTAAGGAATAAGTATAGTGAATATATTAGAATACATATTTAAATAATATCATACACTTTTATTAAAATAAAAATAAATTTTACAATAATAAAATACATAAAAAGATTATTATAATCAATTTCTATTTTAATAATTATATACAAGCACAACAATAAACAATTTTTTCTTACCAAACTGAAATGTTCATTTTGAAATCTACTGCAATTCCCCGACAAATGCTTATCAAATACTTAACTGATATTTTTGGCAGCTAATTCTTTCTTCAACACCGCAAAAGTTGATTCATTTAAAATCATGAAAATACTAAAGTAAGACTAAAACGAGTAATATTATTTAAAACTACTGACACTACAACATCAATTTAGGTGAGGACGCTATATGATAGACACAATGAAATGTAGAATTAAGTACTCGTTTAATTATACTTCTCTTTTAATGACATATTAATGCCACCTAAATTGGTATTTTAACAATAATGTTGTTGCTAAATATCATTAGTTCATTTGAAAGGTATTGAGATTACTTAGAATTGATTGTGGTGGACCATACTAACAACTATAGCATTAATAAAAATTAAATTTGATACCACTAGCCACCACCTTTCTAACGTTTTCGTAGAAAATTCCTTCAATTTTAGGGTTCGTTTGATTGGTTTAAATTCCATGGAAAATGTCACATTCGAGGAATTCAATTTCTACTTTGACTGTTTGATACGAAAGTAGAAATAGAGTTCGAATTTCAATGTACAACCACTTTAAACTTATTTTTTGCCACCTTCATGGAAAATGCATTCTTTTGAGGGGGGATATACTTGAGTTTTTATTTTCCAACTTACAAGAAATTGGAAAGTCTTTCCACCTTTGTCAATCAAATTGACCCTAACTTCTCAAGAATAAAATTCGACTAAAAAAAAAAATCAATTTCCCACTTGTTGAGAAGTTGCAAATCCCCAGCCGCCTGCAATTTTCACACAATTTTTTTTTTGAAAGGATGAAATTATCTTATTGACAATTAAGCGCTGCAAACTACAACAATGTTAAAAAAAGGAAAAGAATCTATCCAACTCTTATAGCCAACAAACAAGTTTATAAACCATTTCATAGCGCACTACAATATCCAAAATAATCGAAGTAATAGCCAAAAAAGTCTATGTTGGGTGTTTGACACGGGGTTTAGGTCGAGCCACCCAGAGATGGATTTGGGGGGGATTGCCCGGCCCAGTCCTTGGCCCCCTTTTTTTTTTAGTGTAAAAAAAAAATCTTGTAAAAATTATTTTTTATGTGTTTCAGCCACATTTGTAGTCCGGTCCTGACTCCGTTTCAGCCACCCAAGCTTGGGACAGCTAGGGGTATCGTGCCGAGACCCCCAACAAGCCACAGAGGATAAACCTAGTCCATGTCAGAAACCCAGAAGCGAGCCAACTTTTTACATTTATTCGGAGTCAACTTGAATTTTGTACTTAGTCTTAAGTGGTCTCAACTTGAGATGGCATCACTCTTGTAAAGTATTCAAATATGTCGTAGAGATTTTCAATTCAAAAATGGCTAGTCCCGCACTAAGCGAGGGAAAGGGGAAAGAAGAAGAGGCGGCCTAGAAAGCCCTTACACCTAAACGAGGTGCCCTGCACAGCTGTGGATGCTAGTCATCATCATTCTCATTAGAGGATTCTGTTTCGCACGTAGCATATCGTTCAATAGTAGTCAGTTCTCTAATAACATGCATTCGTTCGATCCTACCTGGGCAACACATTTCAAAAACAGTTTCAGCACAACGATTTTATATAGAGTGCCACCACATTTTCCAAAGTCAACATGAAAATGAAGAAACTCGATCCAATATCTTTCTACGTCCCCGGAAGGTAAAAATAAGCACAAAATGTTCGTAGACGAAAATTTTCTGTCCCTACAATTTGAATGAAATTTTACAACATCTCGGTTTCTTTTATACTGGCTGTTCTAGCATTCTCGCGATCCTGCTTAAAAGTCCAATACAGTGGCGTGTAAAACAAGCTGCATAAACCAAATGGAACCACCATCATCGCAAGGAGCCCTCTTGACAATGCAAAAGCCTCTCTTGTTGATCCCAAGAGGGGATCAACAGACTTGGGATCGTAGCCGTATATCTTTTCTGAAAGAATTCCGACAACTGGTGCAGCAAAAGAGGAAAATGATACCTCGAAAGCACGATCAAATGCATAAATCATTGTACGATGATTGGCGGGGACCACCTCAGCAAACATCGGGCCGTTTGTAGCAGTAGCACACCAGCTGATTGTTAGGCCCATTATGAATAGGGTGACAGCGAATATATAATAGCTGCTCACGTTCTGAGGGATAACTCGAAGAAGGAATAATGAGAACGGGATGCCCATAAAGGAGCTGAACTGTGCACACATAATCCTTCCCGAATGAGGGTATATTTGGGATAATCGATCTGCTATTACACCACCGAGAAAAGATCCCAGAGCGCATCCAGCAGCGAAGAGACTGACCAGGGTTGCAGCCCCGTTATGATCAAAACCTACAGACGCAACTAGTTAACTAGTGACCAAGCAAGCAAAAGTATTAAGGATCTGATATGGATTAAATCTAAATCCCTATTATCATATATGGAATACATAATATACCCCTAAATAACAGGTCAATCCATGATCGAGGGGTAAGCATACAGTATGATTAGGCTCCACACAGTTCAACAAATCAATGGCTAAGTTCCGACCACTTCCTTTCTATCCGTCATCAAAGGTTTCAAAAGTAACAGAGAAAACTAGCAAGACTATAGACCTAAATTTTGAAATATTATACCAATTCATTTCAACATAAACTAAAAATGATCACAAAAATTCATATGAAGTACAGAAGAAAAGCTTACCAATTAGTTCAAACCAGAAGGTAAAGAACACGATGGCCGTCCATGGAATTGAACCAACAAGACCTTGTAAAACAATGAATTGAAAGGTTTGCACTTTCATGACAGATTTCATGGCTGCCAATGACTCTGACCAAATTGTTACCGTATTGCCTCTGTCTATCAACTTTTCCCTGAAGCATGAAAATTCTCAATTGCAATGCAGCACAAGAAAATATATTGTTAATTAAGTAACTGAACAGAGAGTCGATACCGATTCGAAATCTTGCCCGTATCATGATCAGTGCTAATTCTTCTTGGGTCGACAACAAACTGAAATACTAGGAACCCAATTAAACAACTCAAGGTTGCCATCATGATGAAGGCACACCGCCATCCAGGTACACCCCAGAAATCATTACCGGCCATAACCGTAGCAATAGCTCCGCCTCCTATGCCACCAACTGTACCAACAAGATTAAGAAACCCAAATCCAGCACCTCGTACACCATCCTTATAGCTATCTGCTATGAAAGACTGAAGTGCGGGTATCACAATTGCCAGTCCAAAGCCATTTACCGCTCTCCAAAATGCAACTTGCAAAAAGTACTTGCTTGCACCCACTGCAGCAGTCGACAAGGCCCAACACAGGGTGCCGATTGCAAGTACTGTAGGGCGATCATAATTGATTGCTAAAATACCTGCAACAGGTGATGCCAGTCCCTGTACAAAGTTCCGTACAAATGTGAGATATCCAAGATCTGATGGCCCTGCAGAAAAAGCTTCACTGACTTCTTTGTAAACAGCCGGAAGGAGATTCTCATCAGCTCGTTCCATTATAGCGGCCAAGTTGATGATAATTAAAGAGAGAGATATGCCTAAAAATTTTCTAGTTCTGTAATATGAGAATACAACTCGTATCAGATAACAAAATCCAAAGTTCATTATCAGAGAAAAACAATGTCAACATCTCAAACTATGATAGGAATGAAAACTATTATTACAGGCAATGGTGTCTACAATCTTAAAAATTCAACTTCGAGTTTAACAAAGAAGTGTTAAATCTGGAACTTCTATATAAAACATGATAATGGCAAAAGGTAAACAGCGTATAACAAGGAATCAGTAAGATAATATATCCTGATAAGCAAACACGTCAGTTACTCATATCAAATAGCTTTGAGACCTTTTCAATGACCTCGACTACTTCATTTACTGATCATCAAACTTTTTCCGATATTAGCAACGTGAAGTCTGAAAACTCATATCAGTTGGTCGATAGTTTCATTTTCAATTTGATACGAAAAGTATATTATTGATAAACTGAACAAGTAAGATCACAAACCATATATGCAAAAATAAATTAGGCGACCTTCATTTATCGATAATTAAACTTTTTCTTACTTTTAGATATGTAGAGTCTCTCAACTAATCTATTAGTATAGTGAATCTCCACTTAATATCAGTCAGTTAGTTGCATATTTCAAATTGATACAAGGGTGAGTCTCCAAAGTAGGACGAATAACACCAGACGTGTCTGCTAGCATGTTATCATGTAAAGTGCATTAAATTATAGTCTAGAGGGCTCTGCAGAAAATAGAACAACCAAATTCTTTGTAGCACAGACACTTCAATTAGGATAGTGTATCTGTGTCGGACACGAGTCGATACCGATACAGACATTCTACCGTAATTATTTTTCTTTTTATATTAGAAATATTATATATTATTAATTCAAANCAGAAAATAGAACAACCAAATTCTTTGTAGCACAGACACTTCAATTAGGATAGTGTATCTGTGTCGGACACGAGTCGATACCGATACAGACATTCTACCGTAATTATTTTTCTTTTTATATTAGAAATATTATATATTATTAATTCAAAGTTATTAACAAATAACAAATAGGTACACATGTTTAAAAGATTTCAACAAGAAAAATTAATAACAAGTATAAAACTAAATTTATACTATATATAAAGAATTTTTAAGAATTTAATCAACGTGTCGATGACGTGTCGTGTTTGTACTTTTTTTTTAAATCGCTTGTCGGCGTATCCGATACGCATTGTGTCAGACACATGTGTTCGTGTCGGTGCATCATAGACCAAATTGTATTGCAGGAAAAGTGTTCCTTTTACATTTATGGCTAGAAAATATGGTTACTATGTTTTACAATATGTATAATGAAATGTTTGGTCGCAAACCGTCATGGGAGCAATAAAAGGGAAAGTTGAAGTCGTCATTACAAACAAAACTTCAAATTTGGTTCTACAGAAGCTATTAGTAATTTAAAGAGCAAAAATCAAGACGAATAACTAATGTCCACTGCATAGGTACAGTATATATGTTTCACAAAACATTGGGGAAGAGTAGAAATTATTACCATAAAAGTTCTTTTTTTTTTTTTGGTAAAAAAAATTGATTTTTTTTATTCCATACTACCATCAGTAATCCCAATATCATATCCAAAGTTTCCTTCCTTTTTTTTTTTTTCACTGGAAAGAAGATTACTTAAAAAGCGAGCTTATCTTCCGAATCTGGATATCAAACAGCTAAAAATCTGTTCTTTGCAATTAAATTAACTACATGCCTCATAAATACCAATCTAACAATTAATAAACTAATGTAGAACATTTAATCTACCACTATCCAATCAAAAATCAACTGCAACAACCATAAATAACAGGAAAAAAAAAAAAAGAAACATAGTAAAAGCAAAACCCATAAAGCAAAAGAAGATAACATGGGAAGAATCGAAAATCTTACTTCATTGTTTCAAGATTTCTTGGGAGAAGATTCTTGGATCCAAAATAAACAGCCCCTCGAAATCTAGATGGTCGGAGGCTAAGTCCCATGAATCGGTCAATCAATCAATTAACTATAAATTACACAGATTGTGAGACTTTTCATCTGTGGCCGATCTACAACACCAGCCACCTCCCATCAGACGTGGTATTGACAATAGAATATTAGAACAAAAATAATGTTAAATTACACGAAGGAAAAAGGGTCAGTGCAAGATTCAAATCCTACGTCTTTTCCTAGGTAGCATTAATATGTATAGTCAACGAATATACAAAGGAAATTCTTACTTTTGGGGACATTTGATTGGTTGGAATTATCAATTTTGGGATTTTTGAAAGCAAAAAAATAAATATGAAGCCCTATTTAATTATATAAAAATTAGATTTCAAATAAATTTTAATAAAAGTTGATAGAATGCATGATTGAAGTTGTGATTTCTACTAAATATGTAATTAAAACTAATTAATGACTTTGACCTATATTTTTATCAACTTTTTACGTCAACAAAATAGGGACGAAGTATAGAGTTATTGTTATTGTTCGAGAATTTTTAACTGTCACATTTCACTTAGTAATTGATTATCTAAAAAAGATTAAACAGAAATATAATTATTTATTGAAAAATTAAAATTAATAACCAAAATAAAGAATATTATTGGTGTGTAATAAATTTTACTCTCTAAATTTAGAATATGTCTCTATTATACATCTAATAGAAAGTTTGTTGAATTTGCTCTGAAACTAATTAATTTTTCAATTAACTGTGTTGAGATATTTACTTCTTTAAATTAAATTAAATTAATTGGCCTATTTGGAGCTATGGGAAAATTGTAAAATATTATTTAGTATGCATAGATGTGTATGCTTAAAAACAATGAATACAATTATTTAAGATAGATTAGCATTTATAACTATAGCCATTGGATATTACTCAATATTTTTGACATTGATATTTGGGATAATTGCACTAGAGGTCCTCAAGCTATACTCCTTGGAGCACCTAAGTCTCCAGTCAAATATTCTTCATTTTTAGATCCCTAAACTTTATTTTTGGTGGATATAAATTATTGCAGATGAAGATAGTGAGAAAATTTGTTAAAATGACATTTACACCATGTTTGATGCACATTATTCTCTCAAGAATGCATTTTAAATAATGATTTGATGAAAAATATGTGGTTAAAAAATAAGGACATGTTTTGAATTTGTGTGTTATTAAAGAATGTGTCGTTGAGAATAAGAGAGAAAAATGTATTTTTAGAATAATGGGTATCAAACATAGTGTTATTCTGCGCATGACATCATTTTTTAATAGTACTTATCAATCACTTCCCGACTTCCCACAAGCTCTGTCAATTCTAATATCTTAGATTCTTGATTACTTCATAGATTATTACTATTGTCCAATCTAATCATCACCGCCTCCACTACCACCTCGTCGAAAATTCACCTCCTAGCTTTACTAAACTAGGGAGGAGAAATCTCACCTAGCGTAATAAGAACCCAAAGGGAAGTACCCCAATTTCATGGGGTGACTTGAGTTTGAGGAGCTCAGATAGGGGGATGAACGCAGTCAGAGTCATGGAGGAACAACTGCAATGGTGGGACATGCAGGTCCGGTGGCCATTTAATGGAATATTTTAGCACTTTTCATTGAGAAAAATCAGAAAAGACATATTTGTAACAAAAAATAAAAATACGGATCCAAAAATTTGATTTAGAATCTAGATGTTGCAAAAGGCATAGTTTGAATACTGCGGATGTAAATTTTCCATGAAATTCCAAAACCTCAATTTCTATATAGTTAGGTCCCCACCTCTGTTCTGTCCAATTAAATTATGTTTCAGCTGAAGAAATGAAAAAGAGCATGGAAATTAATAATTAATAATCTGAATAATTGCTTAAGGTGTGAATGAATAATTCTTTAAATTTCAAAAATTTCCCTGTTTTTGTTTATTCAAAACTTTTCTTCTTTTATTTATTTTTTATTTCTTTAACACTGTCAAGAAAAAAGATATCTCTAGAAAAAAAAAATAGAGATCACTGTTTTTTTTTTTTCAATTGCATCAACTTACCTTTATATTTCTTACCTAAAGATTATATTTATAAACTAAAGTTTTATTTGTCTGATTTTAGAAAATATTTGAAATCTGCAAATTTCCTATTCTTTTATGTTTTTTTAGATATTTTTCAAAGAAAATATATGATTAAATATTTAGTACTCAATCGATATCTTCTATTCATCAAAAGCTATATTATTATGACATCGCATCAAAGTCTTGTCACCGTGCCCACTTGGGGTCAAAGTAAGAAAAAGAGCTAATCGATATCCTCTATTATTTGATACTCTTCCAAATAATGACACAGCCACCTACTGTGAACATTAATCATGATATGGATTTGCAAGAGTCTCTATCAGCTAAAAAATCAGAACCAGTATAACTCGTGAGGACAAAATCTAGAACTGAATAAACCAGCATATAATCTCTAGATAAGCAAAGATACTTGAGTATATGCTTACAGCAGCCAAATGCTCAACACCTACCGTGAGAAGGTCTCATCGTAATCGATGCCTTTTGGTTAGGTAAAACCCTTAGAAACTAGTCTAACTTTAAAAATCTCCAACTTTCCATCCACACCTCTTTTTTTTTATTGTAGACCCCTTTATATCATATAAATTTTATCACATTTGGTGAATGTATAAGATCCTAGACCGAGTCAGTGTACATGGGGTTCATTTCTGAATACATAGCACTTCTCTAATGGTCAGTATCTATATCCTTCATAGCTTCCTTATATAAAGTGAGATTGTCCTCTTGCTCGATTGATACTGTCTCAAAAGACTCTCCATGGAGCAAGTGTCTTGAGGGCAATCAAATGGTTCTCCCACCATGTTTAAGCTGTAAAGGTTCTTGATTGATTGGAGGTTGTAATTGTTTTCTTACTTTTCTCATGTATCATGTCCATCCACTTCAGTCTCAAAGCCATTCGATGATTGAACATTTGAGACTCGATCCTTTTATCACCTCTTTTGCCGACAAGTTAGTGAATATGGCATGCGAGACCTCTACTTATCTCCTACTGCGCCTAGGTACCATCGGTGAACGAGGCATGAATTCCTCTTGAGCAGTTTTGGTGTGGATCTCTTTAGACGAGTTGGGAACATTTTTCCTCATTTCATCCAAGAGAACCTTGCTCTTGAATTCACATTTTTCTATATATATGTCCTCTAAGAATCTTGTATTTGTACTTGCAAATACATTTTTTTCTTGAGGGCTATAGAAGTAATATCCTCTTGTTCTTCTAAGATATCCCACAAAGATGCATTTTGAATCTCAAATCCATCTTTCCCTACAGTATGTGTACCATATCTACTATGTCTTAGACTAGGCTTATGCCCAACCTTCAATTCTAGTGGTATTTTAGGGATATACTTAGGTGGAACCATATCAATAAGTATATTGTAGTCAGTAGAGCATATCCCCAAAAGGCAGTGAGAGTCGGGAAGCCCAGCGTAGATTTGACCATGTCCAACAGGGTCGTGTTTCTCCTTTCTAATACACCATTCTATTGGGGTATATATTGTGCACTCGGTTGGGATAGAATCTCATTCTCTAATATGTATGTTCTTAAGTCACGGGATAGATAATATCTATCTTGATCTCTTCGGATTGTTTAATGTCGTTACCTAATTGCCTTTCTCCTTCAATCTTGAATTCATTGAATTAATTATTGAATCCATTATGGACACCATTATGGCACCCCTAATGTACAAGAAGAATTATCCTTAATTATTAGTGAAAGTACTAAAGTAGTTATACACACCTCTAGTCTGGACACCAATTGGTCCACATACATCGGTGCACTAACTACAAGACTTCCTTGACCCTATGCCCTTTAACTAATCTTTGGATTCCATTAAAGTTAATACATCCAAGTCAAGGTGCCACAAATAAGATTCATTAGTGGGAGATAATTTCGTGTGTTTATTTGAAGCAGTGACATTTTCAATAGAGCCAACAACACAATTTAAAACATAAAATTATTAATCAATTGTCCACATCAAATAATAGCATTATTCAATTTAACATCTAGAGCAAAACGAACTGAATATTCGTAGAAATTCAATTTTATTTAGCATTTGGAACCAAATAATAATTTCTCAAATGTAAATATTTATTATGTTGAAGAACAGAAAAACAGATCAAATGGCTCTAGCAAACACGAACTCTCTAGTGCAACCTCTTTTCTTCTCTCTTCATTTGAGCCTCGGAACCACAACCATTCAACGGGATTCAAAATGCCAAGCCTGAAACAAATCTTGTCGACTCCTGGCCTCTCCGCTTAGCCATTTCCTTTCTTTGGTCCAAAAGAAAGACTTCAACGGATTCAATTTTAGATTGTGTTGTTGTCACATTTCCAAGGTTCGGGTTGGCATATATATCAACAGATTATGTTTCAAGGGTCGTCCATTACGAAAAGATCTTCTTGAACTCTCCTTCACTAATCTTCTAGGTTACGAGGAGCCCTCAATGAATTGCAAATATGATAAGTGATTCTAAAATTTACTATCTAGGTATCAGTAGAATCAACCACTAAATAGGACTTAATGTAGTATAACATACTATTACCTTGCTTTTTGGAAACTAAGTATTTCAAACAGTTCCTCTTCCAGTAACCTTTAAGTCAATAATGAAAACATTGCCCTTGGGCTTTCCATCCATCTTTACTTTCTTGGCTTCTTGTTGTGGGCCCTTCTTGTTGGACTTTTTCCTCTTCTTGCATCCTTTATCTTTCTGCTCGGAAGAGGATGGTCCATCAAAAGAAAGAGCAAAGGCATTAATATTCTTGATCTTTAGAACAGCCTTAACATTTTGGAGCTCCTTCATCGGCTCGGTCAGGGACATTTTAAGCTTGTTCATGTTATAATACCCTTGAATTATGAAAACATCTTTCAAATAGTCTCTAAAGCCATGTCAACTTCTCCTCTAATTTGATTTGAACCCCTGAATCCTGAGCTACGTTAAACTGAACTATCAAAGCAAGCCTATGATGCCTCAGAGGCGTCTCTGATTCCATGCACATGTTCATGATAGATTTAATGGTAGCCTTTCGAGCCTGCCGACATTGGTGTCCATACATCAAGCTTATCATAGATTGAGCCGCAGTGTCCATGTTCTAATATTTATGTTGGAACACATTTCGAAATGTAGCAGTGGATCATCTCATCATATTGGACCTACTTCTCATATGCAGTCTTCTGTTCTATCATGGACTCCGTGGCAACTGTACCCAACTTCCAAAAAAATCCCCAATTGTGTTGAACTTTCCATTTTTGGAATGGAATAGGATCATCATTTTTGAAATGGAATAGGATCAAGAACTTTAATCACTTATCCCAAATAATATTTTGACAATATTAAGCTGCCATTATCAAAAACAATTCCGTCGGTACTTTTACCAATAATCGTATCATAAACAATGTTGAAATGAGACTCAAAATATTTTCATTCTCGAAAGAAGTGTGCAGTTTATATGGCCCATGTTTGGATTCGCAATTGCCAATATCAAGAGGGGTGAATAAGTTTCTTGTCTTTTTCTCCTATAAAATTTCTTTAATCATCACCCAATGCCCTTCTGTTACTCTATTCATGACTATTTCCAGCAAAATAAGAAAAAAGCACAATATATACATGGGTTGATATAAAAGAAACAATTTAAAAAACCAGAAAGTAAAATGTGATGTAAGAATAACAAGATAATAACTAAAGCAATACGAGCGAACCAAGCTAGTCCTACAAAAGAATCTGAAGTAGAAGGTCAAATAAAGAGAAAAGTTCTCGACGGAAATCAAAAAAATTTATACTCAATTAAAATGTTCACACTACCTTTCCCCTTTTCTTGCTTGTTTCCAAGTAGTGTGATTTATCAATATACTGATAAGTTTTATCTCCGCGCACTCCATTCATAAGAAGCTTCACTAGTAGTGAAACAATCCCAAGTTGGTCTGTTGGTCTCTTAAATAAAATTGAAAATATAAAAAGTCGTGATGATTCAAGAAAGGGCAACTGTTCTTGAATCAGCAATGCAACATCTGACTCAATCAAAAAGCATCAAAAAAACCTCTCTTCCCCCCTTTGCCAAGGAAAGCCTTGAAAGCAGGAAAGGCAAGCTATTTTAACAATGTGGTTTTTGCATAAAAAAAGGCTGGACTCCTAAGAAGCTTGGGTTAGGACAGGGAACATATAAACAACACATTGAGAACATGCTAATAAATAAAACTTGTACATATGAGGACATGTATTTATGTAAATCATAAGCAAGGAATTTATAGTACACGAGAAATTAATAGCGGTTGTACAAATTTCATTAAAAGGTTATGAAGAAATCAGAAATTTATCAGGCATACTTTATAACAGTTCATACAAATTTCCGGATTAGTCCCCGAAGTTTAGGAAGATGACGAGTAGGAGATCAACATGTGTCCAAACTAGCTATAAGATCTTCTCAAAATCAACAGGATCTCACTTTCTAACTTTCAGGGCCTTCAAAGACACTACGATTTCTGTATCCCCATCCAAGTGATGATGCCCGTAGGATTACTTGTAATGTTTCCACTTAAGTACTTCTTCACCTTTTCAGTTCCATTTTCAAGCACATGTACCTTAAAAAGAACTTCCACTTGACTCCAAACATCCAAATGTCTCTTTCATTCCGTTGTTAATGCAAGGTTTTGATGATGTAAATGGACGTTTTGAGTGAGAACAAAGTAATTGGGTATATTCCACTATGGCCTACTCCTCTTTAGAAATGCCAAAGTATCTCCATGCCACTCATTTGAAACTATGACAGGATCACAGGACTACAATACTATGAGGAGAAGAATTATGGATGAAAGAGCCTAACAATCATTTGAAGATTTGATGAGAAAGAAATAAGCCTTAAACTATAACCTACAACTTATGGGCGCGTCGCTTACATTCAAGCTTAGAGATACCAGGCCAAGTGTATGCTTATTGGGTACTAAAAGATAAACCAATATACATGAAACGCATTGTAAATGGCTTCCCTGGTCCAACAGAATTGAAATGCATTCATATACTTGGCCAAACATTTATTTGGGTCAAGTTGTTAGAATAAGTGTGGTTAGAAATCAAAATATAAACAGCCTTTGCAGTTTATGGGATCAAAATTAGCAAAAATATAATGTAACAAATCTAAAATGAATAAATACCATCAAACAAGAAAATGCGGACATCATAGGTTAGATTAAGGAGGTTTAGTTATAAACCAAACATAGTACAAGATGTAATGCACCTGCATATAATCCTTGGAGTTGATCAAATGGATTGCTGCTTAAGAACAGTATATGGCAGAGTCATGATCACTACTTAATTGTCACAAAAAGAAAAGCCTCTCTCTCTGGTAATGCTTTTCGTCTCTGGTTGTCGACAGAAGTCAATGTCCCTATCATTTGTCTTGGACTTGACTTTGGCATTTGGTCCTAACTCACTACAATTTGATTGACTGTGAGTCGACTCAGTCACATGGTGCCCTGCATCAGCCTTCCCTTGCAACCATGCCTGAAGCATCTCATCTATTTTTGGTTCTGTCAACAAATGCTTTTCCTTCATTTCTATATAATATTTATACGCCTCCTCCAATTTTCCATTCAAAAAGAGCCCATGTATGAGCACAATGTACGAGCTTCGATCTGGTTCAAGTCCGTTCTTGCTCATCGCAGCCCACAGCTTGAAAACATTATCTAGCTGGCGCCAACGACAAAATTTCCTGATCAACATTATATATGTATCATGACTCGGATGGCAATCCATATGCATCCTCTCGAGGAGCTGAAAAACTTCTTCCCCAGTCCTTAAAATCCGAAAAAATGCATGGTAAGTTCGAGTACTCGGGGAAAGGCCTCTCTCTATCATCTCATCAAAAACTTCTTTGGCTTCATCACACAGCCGTGCCTTACAAAGAGGCTTGATGAGCGAGTTATAAGTGATGGTGTCGGAATTGATACCCTTCTCTTCCATTGTTTTCATGAGGCTCCGAGCTTCTTTCACTAGCCTACCTTTTGCAAGAGCATGAATCACTGCATTGTAGACTTTCCTATCAGGTTCAATTTTTAGAGCCTTCATCTTGTCGAAATGCCTGAGAACCGCATTTAGATTACCAGCTTTCGAATAGCAAGACATGATACTAGAATAAGAGTAAACATCGCACATAATCCCTCTCTTTTCCATCTCCATCCAAATTCGTTTACCCTCGCGCAAGTCACCAACCACATTGCACCATCCATTAAGTATAATGTTGAAGCTCTTGCTATTCAAAGGGAAAGAACTTTTGTTACAGAAGAGCAAATGCTCAGCATCCTTCACATTCTTGTACCGACAGAGAGCAGAGAGCAAACTTTGGAATTCCTCCATTCCAATTTCAAACTTAAACCGTCGAAGCGCATAGAAAGTACTGATTGCCTTGCCTACATCATGCACAGCTGCATATTTTCTGATCATTATCAAAAGGGTCTGTGGAGTTAGTAAAGATGCAGCTCTCATGTCATTGATCAAAGCTGAAGCAGTATCAAACTTCCTAAACTTCCCAAGAATGGAGATCATTGAATGATACTCCCTAACCGAATGGGTATATTCGGGCTGTTTTCCAGCCCACAAGAAGAAGGTAAACGCAGTTTCCCAATCATTTCGAACCCGAGAAAGAACGTTAGACGCCATCGCCGGGGTAACTACCACACAACATTTTTCGAGGTTTTTGCTCTTCTCTTGAACACTACCTGCTCGTAAAGTTTCCATAATGGTTTCTAAATCACCAAAAGAATCCGGTTCTGTTATTCCTTTACAGTCTCCCAGCTTTTCACCATTGACCTGACGCTCAAATTCATATTCCGTGTCACTAGAAGACTCTTGATCGCTGTTGGTTGACAATGGCCTAGTAATGGGAAAATTACTGACAGAAAGCATCAAATGGGGGGCTTTGAAAAGATGGGTACTCGTAATTGTAGTGGCAGTTTGAGACGGGAATTGTATATGCTGATTGATATATGATGCTGTGTGCTCAAATTTGACACAGTTACGAACTGCAAGAAAAAGGGAAGATATCCCAGTAAATCTTCTTCTCATCTTTTGTAGAATCAAATCATTGAGCAAAACATTATTGGGGAGAAAAATCGACGGAAGGTAGAGAATTCATATTGAGGAAAGAGTATTTGATAAAATGACTGACTGAAGAGCAGCTGGTCCGTGAAATTGTGCTTACAGAAAGGCGCTCGTATTTCCACGAGGAAAAAGGGTGTATTTTAAAAGAGTAATGCTAACGGTACATCAAGGTTTACATCGGGG
>CAIGRT010103006.1:0-13639 GCA_903798405.1 Fraxinus platypoda | reverse complement strand
ATTTCTTTTAGTACTCGTGTGCTCGCGCCTCTTGAAGGCATTCTGTTTATTTTCAATTGTAATCTTCATCAATAAACACCTATTTTTGGGACTTTGTCTCAAAAGGTCTGTTCCTTACACAATCGTCTGAACCATTTTTTAATTGTTAGCGATAATCCGCGCGAAACACTTGTCGCATCAGTATATTAGAGGCGCACAAAAACTTTAATTTTATATATTACTTTATAATTTAAAAATTAATATTCTGTAGTTGATTTGTTGTCTTTCGAACATAACAATTTTAGAATCAAATTTGCTTTTTGCATAGGGTTCAGTGTTGGCAACACTGCATTAGCTGCCAACACTGCAGTTTTTGGCCAATGACAAAATGTCACATGCATTTTGTACATGTAACAAAGTTGTTTTAGAATACATGCATGTTGCGGCGCATCGGATAGCATAGGATGAAGTGTACACGTAATTTGATTGAGAAAAAGGAGAGAAATTGGAGTTTTTTTTTTCACGAGTAATACTATTCATAGTAAAAACTGTCAGTAGTCATCATACTTGGATACATGCTTCGCTTTGTTATTTGACTCATGAGACAATAAAAAAAATACTACATTAGTGCATCAAATAATAAAGCAACACATGTATGTCACGTTATATAAGAGATTAAGTATGACATATTTCAAAACTAAGAAACAAGGTTTAAAACATCAAAAAACAGATTTTTTTTAAATTTTTATTTATAAATTAATTAATTAAACATATATGTTATTAATTAAATATATTAAACTCACAATTCCATACAATTTGATCACAAATTATAAATTAATTGATCACGAATTATTTCTTGTCACAATCAAGAATTTTATATGTCATAAATTATTTCACGACCACAAATCAAAAAAATTATAGGTCACAATTTATTTGTCGATCACAAATTTATCAAATGAATATGTCACATATTATTCATTAGTCACAAATTACAAATTTTACAAGTCACAACTAATTTTTTGGTCACAAAATATCTAATTAATTAATCACGAATTAATTTTCGATCACAAAGTATCAAATCAACAAAATTTTAAGTCACACATTATTAATGGGCCACAATTTATCTATTTCGTTGGTCACATATTATTTATTGGTCACATACTAAACAATTTATTGGTCACTAACAATCAAATAATTTGTGACCACCATCTCACCACCGCCATCGACGCATCACCGCCACCAGCCGCATCACCGTCTAAACAACCGCCGCCAAAATCACCACCACCATCTACTGGCAGCAAAACCATCATCTCAAACACCGCAATCAAACACCGCCACCACCACCACCACCAGCGGCAGCTTATCACTCCACAACCACAACCCCCACCCCCACCAAAAAGATCTCAAAATCTATCGTCGGGTAGTACCACCACTGCATGTATCAACAATAACCACCATCATCGCCGCATCAACCACAACACCACCATTTCACCGCCACCGCCACCGCCACCACTACCACCTCACAATGTGAAATAGAAAACAAAATACCAACTGAGCAAACGACATTGTGAACACCATGATGGTTAGATCAACGACGCACGACGACGATTTGAATGTGCCGCTGCGTGCAGCGCTCAAATCAGTGCCGAACAACAGTGTGGCTTCTCTGTGCTTGGCGGCGGGAGAGTGGCGGCGTGGCGTGCGACTAAGAGAAAGACGGGAGAGCGACGACGACGTTACGTGCGACGAAAAAAAGACGAGAGACGGAGACGATAGAGCGGCTTGTGAAGTGGCTTCACAGAGAAGTGCACAGCTGAATGGCGGCGCTCGGAGGTTATCTCTGACGATGGCGATCGATGTGAGGGAAAAGAGATGGAACTGGAACATAGAGATATAAAGGGAGAAATGAGAGTGGAAAGTAATTAGGGTTTATGATTAAATTTGGTGGGGGTGGGGTCGATGGAGGTAAGTATGTAAATTAATTTAATTTTATGATATTATTATTAATATTGAATTATTATCTGATTTTTGCATTAATAAACTTCAAATCTGATTTTTGAAACTGGATCTTGAAAGTTATGGTTGGGTGTAATTTTTACTTAAAATAAAAATGATGTTGATAATGTGTTAAAAAAAAAAAAAAATTTGCATTGTTGATTGCAAAATACTATTCGATTAACGAGTTATTCTCTAATTTCTTTTCGTAATTCATACTTGGGATTTGCTCGAGTCCCATTACTTGAGAAAATTGATTTCGTAATAGTGATTCTTTAGAAAACGTGTGGTCAAAAAGTAGAGATTTTTTTTAAAATTTACATGTAAAATTATTTTATTGAAAAAATGTGATTTAAAACGAGTTTGAAAAAAAAAAAAAAAAAAGTCTGTATCAATATCACGTCAATTCAAGTTATGCAACAATCTAATTTCTCAAAATTGAGAACATACTTTCTCATTTTTAAAGGTTGGTGATCTACTTGTAAGAACAATAAGACGTCAATACACAGATGGAGGAAAAATATAATCAATGAAGTAATTAAAAATATTAATTTTTTTTGTGGTATACATAGATAGATAATCATTCTCTTTATTAATTAAATAATGAGCATTAAATGGATAGCTACAACAATCATGCTATATGTACAACATTTGTTAACAATATTGATTGATAACTACACATTTGGCACCATCACATCCATCCATTTAAAAAATTGTTAAAAATTATTTTTTATATAAATTGTCCGAATTTTGACAATATATGATTGTCAACAAAGGTTGTCATCAATTATGATACGAATGGCTTTATTGTAGGTACAAATGCCAAATCGATCCTAGATAGCATCTTTGACAATGACTCTACCTAATAAAGAATATCACATATATATACTCCTCGAGTCGCTGAGGGGCCGATGTCTAGAGGTCCAAGAATTAGTCTGACTAAGTTGGGATATCTCCTCGAGTCGCTGAGGGGCCGATGTCTAGAGGTCCAAGAATTAGTCTGACTAAGTAGGGATACCTGGGTATCAAAAAAAAAAAAGAATATCACATATATATATAGATAAGTTTACCACATTACAAAATTAAATATATAAAATATTGATCCTATATTAATAATTCACCATACCCCCATTAATAAGTGTTAGCTATTGTAAAAGAAGAAAATATATAGAAAATTAACAATTTCTTATTTAATCTACTAGGAGGACGAACATCGACGAGAAGACAATTAAGAAATGTTTGTTTAGCCCCTGTTTAATTTTCTTTCTTTAAAACCGATTTTGTTGAAGTTTTATCTTTAAAGATCAGCCTTATCAAGAGTAGCAGCACAAACTCTTATATGTTAATCTATATTTCGATAATTTGTTAATGTTAAATTTATCGCTTAACATGCCTTGCAAAATTGTGGCTCGTTTAAGTAGACTATTTTGAAACTCATATGTTCATTTGAGTATTAATCGGATCAAATTGTTCTTTTAAATTTAATAAACTCTGATACTATATTAAGACTTTAAGATTTTATACTAAAATGTCAACATTGTTAATAAGAGTAACTCAAACCCTTATGTGTTAATCTAATATTAGAAAATTATTCAAGTGAGATTTATTCCTTAAACACATTCTTTAATAATTTTGCACGTAAACTCAAATTTGTTTCTACTTTTTAACTATACTGCATCCAAAAAAAATAACATTATACTAAATTTAATCTAAATAATGGACTCAAATAGAACTTAAGCCCCTGTTTGACAATTATTATTTCAAAATATTTTAATCCTCATACTCATTTTTAACCATACAATAAAATATTTTGTGTGTAAATCATAAATTTTTATCTATTTTTTAATCATATATTCTCCAAAAAAATCACTATTTAAAACTCAAACAACATGATTTGTATATAGTTTTGAACAATCATGAGCTTTTAAAAAGAAAGAATGAATTTTCTTTAGGTTGCAAGCAAATTCCTAGATGAAGCCTTGTTGTAGGTAAATTTCCTTTTCCATCCCTGCTGTTTTCTGCCAAATTTACCAACTCCCAAATCACGTGACCCTCAAAACAAGCATGAAAAACCAGGGTCATTTGTGTAAAATCAAATCAACCCGGAAAGAGGAGGGAAAGGAAAGGAGAAAGATATGTAACCGTTGGGGAGTATGCAAGGCTCATAAAAAGTAGGCCCCACAACAGCAAAATTCACACCACAGATCATTACCACATCACATGGTTTCACTGTTCTAATGGGCCCCACTCACCACTTTCTCTCTCTATATTTTTTTGTTCTCTTTCTCTCTCACCTAAATTCCAAAACTTTGTACCATTGGTCCTGAATTTATTATTCGAGTAGCAAATTAGTCACTTATTTTTGAAAAGGAACAGGTTGGTCCGCTAACCCTTCATCATAATTGACACAATTAAGCCTCGATGACGAAAACCATTCTACTTTTCATTTAAATTTTAATATAGATTAGAGCACTCAAATGGTATTGATCATATGACATAAAATGTTTCACTTATTTTCAATAGATGTCAATTATTTTTTAAGATAAGATTGTCAAAGTTCGATTATACAAGTAAATATCGAAAGTTGAAATCTTGAATTTGAGCAACAAGAAAGTCTTGTTGAAAGAAGAATTGATGGGGAGCGAGGATGATATTATTGACATGCAACCGGTCACCAAAGAGCTTTCAATTCAACCATCTCTTATTTCAATGAAAAATTTAACGAATATTAAATTGTTAAAAGTTCACGATTTTTGTAATTGACTAATAATTGAGTAACTATAATATAAAAATAAAATAAAAGACTATAACTTGCTTTCAATTTTTTAAAAAATAAATTAAGAACCTATAATGAAATTTCTCAAAAGTTTAATAAAATATAGGACGGTTATATATTAACAAAATATTTTATAAAAACGCCACGTTTTATTTACATTAAAAATTATTAATTTTTATTTATTATTAGATTTATATCTTAAGTTCTTTTTCTTTATGTTCTTATGTTTAACATTTCATTAACTAACAAATTTTGTGATTAATCACAATCTTATCCAAATATACTGTTAGAGTAATTTAAAATAAGAAACACAATTTAGCCCCCGTTTATTTCTCATTTTTCATCCATAAAAATGAAAAATATGACCGTTATCAATCACATCAAGTCATCAATTTTAAATTTATATTTCTTGTGTGGTGCCCAATAACAGCTATATTTTTTATTCTCATTCTACAAGAATGAGAATCAAACAGGCCAAGTCTCAATCTTTTTTCTATTTAAAAATATGAGGGACAAATAAGTCTCTCTACTTCATTTTAACAAAAATTTTGGACCTAAATTTCATTGGGATAGCTTGTGTTGATTTGAAATAAAATGAGTTAAAAAAATTAAGAACATCAATATGATAATTGGTAAAGTTGATGGACTTTTTATGTAATTATAATGTGGTGATTAATAAAAGATGTGGTCTATATTTGGTCTAAAATATTTATAAAAAATTTTAATTCCTAAAATTTCAATTCCTATAATGTCCTTATCTTATCCATAAATCCTCCTCTCCCTCACCTCTCTCGTCACTTTTAAAAGCACAGTTCCCTACGTTTCTCTTCAACATTCAGCTCCAGCTGCGGGTTTTAGAGAGAGAATCATCAAACATTTTTTAAAGAGAGAAAATGACGAAGGAAGTGAGTGAAGAAAGGCAGGTACATCACCATGGAAAGGACTACGTGGACCCACCACCGGCACCATTGCTAGACATGGGTGAGCTCAAGCTCTGGTCCTTTTACAGAGCTCTCATCGCTGAGTTCATCGCCACCCTTCTCTTCCTTTACGTCACCATCGCTACCGTCATTGGCCACAAGAAGCTCAACGCCGCCGACCAATGCGACGGCGTTGGCATTCTTGGTATCGCCTGGGCCTTTGGTGGCATGATCTTCATCCTCGTTTACTGTACCGCCGGCATCTCAGGTACTCCGTTCACTACATCAAATTCTTCTCCAAAAGCACCACCTATTCCTTGAAATTTCTCTGAATTTATTTTCTCTATTTGTGCTGTAGGAGGTCATATAAACCCGGCTGTCACTTTTGGGTTGTTCTTGGCAAGGAAGGTATCGTTGATCCGTGCAGTTATGTACATGATTGCACAGAGTTTGGGTGCCATCTGTGGAGTTGGGCTGGTGAAGGCCTTCATGAAGGAGTACTACAACCGTCTAGGCGGCGGCACTAACTCGGTGTCTCCTGGTTACAACACCGGATCGGCTTTGGGTGCTGAAATTATCGGTACCTTTGTGCTTGTTTACACCGTCTTCTCCGCCACTGACCCCAAGAGAAATGCACGTGACTCTCACGTCCCTGTAAGTAGAAGCAATTTCTAGCTTATTTTGTGGGTTTTGCTTTTTCTAAAGTAAACTTAACTTATTTTGGATTATTTTCAGGTTTTGGCTCCTCTTCCAATTGGGTTTGCAGTGTTCATGGTGCACTTGGCCACCATCCCTATTACTGGAACTGGTATCAATCCTGCTAGGAGTTTTGGAGCTGCCGTCATCTTCAACAATGACAAAGTCTGGGATGAACATGTAAGTTGGGTTGGATAAGTTACTTATTTTTGCTTCTTACTTTTGTTGAACTTATAAGTAAAAAGATTTGGATGGTGCATGCAGTGGATTTTCTGGGTCGGACCATTTGTGGGCGCATTGGCAGCAGCAGCATATCATCAGTACATCCTGAGAGCTGCAGCTATTAAGGCATTGGCATCATTCCGCAGCAACCCCACAAACTAATAAGCAAAATTTAATTTCTTCGTCTGTTCTATTCTGTAATCTATTTGTTTGCTTTAATTAGTGTGCAACAGAATTCTGTCTAATCTATATGAGAGACGAGTCTCCGCTTTCTTATTTTTAATTTAAATTTTTAGCTTTTGGTTGTGTATTTATTTAAGCTCCATTTGTAAAAAGATTAAAATCATATTTTTAGTAAATTTTAATAAAAGTTGATAAATTATATGGTTGAAAAGTTGTTAAAATTAATTATTAACTTTAACTTAAAATTTTATTCCAAACATACGGTTTTACTTGGCAAGAGACAAGATAGTGCTGCGGTGTTGATTTGTTTATTTTCTAAATTCTTAGTTTTCTCTCTCTAAAGTTCTTGGCTTAAGGAATGTTTGATGAATATTATTGAGAAAAGAATGTATTTTAAATAGTGATATGATGAAAAATATGAGGTTAAAATGTAAGAAAAAATTATTTATGTGATGAAAAATATTATTTTATTGAAAAATATGTAGCTAAAAATGAGTTTTAAAATAACGTATTTTGAAAGTATGTGTATCAACATGGGCTTAATCTAGTGGTGGCGGCTCGGCACGTAGATGTGCCGAGCTCGTGCTTGTTAGTAAAGAGCCGAGTTTCGGCTCGCGAGCTCGAATTTTTTTTTTAAAAGCTATACTATACATTTTCTGAACATTTTTTTGTATATACCTTTAGTAAACATTTTTTTTAGATGAACTTTTATTTTTTTAGAAGATAAACCCATCTCCTTTATTCGGGTTTAGGACCGACTACTTCAATTTCGATTAAGCGGAGTTAAAAATTGTACACGAACAATTTGTTACGCGTACAATTTTTTTAAAAAAATTATAAAGGTATTATAAATTTGTTTTTATGAATATGATTAAATTAAATATCACTTACTTGATGAGATGCAATTTCGACATATTTATCTTGCAATCGAAAATGACCGTCTTGCCAGTCCTTCACGCACATTAATGCTTCCAAAATATCTTCTTTCAGTTGGCTCTTGACCTTGGAGAGAATCCTCTTACCTGCACTAAAAGCAAACTCCAAAGTTAGAGTGCTAACCGGAGGTGTTGTAGGTCTTTTGCCATCGCAGAAACCACTGGCCATCGGCATTCGTACCTTTGCCAAAATTTAATTACTTCTTCCGAACTTTTCTTAATTGTTTTGTTATNTCTTTTGCCATCGCAGAAACCACTGGCCATCGGCATTCGTACCTTTGCCAAAATTTAATTACTTCTTCCGAACTTTTCTTAATTGTTTTGTTATTAGGCATATTATGATTAAAGTAATCAATTAATTCAACAGACAACACATTGAGACTTGCGTATGATGTTTGATTACATGCGGTAGACAAAGTACTACTAAAAGAGCCACATGCATTTGAATCATATCTATATGAGTAGCCTTCGAATAAAGTTAAAACTTTAGCGTCACCTTCTGGTATATCAATGGGAGGAGTAGGTGTAGAGTCAGAGGGTACCTGATTAATATTTGTACCAATTCGTTCAGCATATAGTTCATACATTTCACTTAAAGTTTGTTCTAAATTCCTATAAGTGATAGGTACATTAAAAATTAAAGCTCTTGAAATCTGATCAATTACAAATTTAGTACCTGATAAATTATATCGGGGGTCCATGATGCATGCTAACAGAAATAACATAGGTAAGTCTTCTCAATATTTTCTAAACTTTAATTCCATGGAATATATAATTGAACTAAAATCGAGGTCATTTTTATATCTATGAAAAACCCTAGCAATTATATAAAAACGTTCAAGGACCAATCAACTAGTGGGATAATAAATTTCAGACAAAATATTTGTTGAATCATAAAAACTTGTCAAAAGTTTTTTATTTTATTTTAAAAGCTAACATCCAATCAATGTCATTCAAAATAGTATTGTCATCGTTTCTAATATGTCTATTGTTATAAAATTCAATTATTAAATGTTCAAAGCCTTCGCACGATTTTAATAATAAGTAAGTTGAGTTCCATCTATGCCTTATGTCTTCTTATGCGTCGCCCCAGATTAGGCACAAAATTCCTCAAATGCTTGTTTTCTGTTAGGTGAAATCGTGATATACACTAGTGTATCTCTAATTCTTTAAATTTCATTCTTAACATGTTTTAAACCGTCTGTTACTATTAAATTAAAAATATGACATACACATCGAATATAAAACAACTAACCACCAAAATCAGACTACAGTACTCTACACAATTTATAGCGTTGTCGAACGTAAATGAACGAATTTTACTCTGGCAACTATATTCTCTAACAATGTCCATAATAGCATTAAATATGTTGTTAGCGTTATGAGGGAATTCAATAATTTATAAAGGCAATAATTTTTTTATGTATATACCAAAATGGGTCTATGTAGTGTGCAGTTGCAGCTATATAACCTCTTTTATTAATTTCTTCCCATATATCCGAAGTTAAAGATATAACACCCCCATATTTTTCTAAATCGGCAATTAATAGTTTTTTTGAATGAAGAAAATATTCTATTGTATCAGAACGAAGAATATTTCGACTTATCCCGACGTACCTCGATTGAAGATATTCTTTAACGTAGGAGACGAAATGTTGGTTGTCTGCTATTGCTAGGGCAACTCAGCAGCGGCAACGAATTTTACCATTCCCATTCGAGTTTTCTCCTCTGAATACATTCACGTAGAAAGTGGCGTTGTAGTAGAACTGGTGCCTGGACTACCAAATTGTAGTTGCGTTTGACCAGCAGGAAGAAGCCCATGTTTGGCCGTACATGTTTTGTATTGACGGTTGAGGTGGGTGGTTCCAATGTCTTTTTGCCATGCTGGTCGTTGTTGACAGTATTTACATACTGCTTTAGATTCTGGAACTCCATCGACCACATGACCAGTTTAAATCAATTTAAAATGATCCCAACATTTTGCTTGCTTTTTCTCATTTCTCTTCCCTCTTACATCGAGAATATCTAATTCTAGAACTTCATCCTCCCATTCCGCCTCGAAAATATCAACGTCATCCAAATCAATTAGATTACTACTTTCGAAAGCATCAAAATTCGGAATATTTTTGGGAATATGTACTTTATTTAGACCAGTGAATTCATTTGAAATTGACTTTGCGACGTGATAGGTGATTCGCCTCTGATACCGAACAAGCTTTCAACAAATGAGCGTTGATCTATTTGTGAATTGATATAAAATGTATAGTAAGTAACAAATCAAGAATTGGAAGAAAGTTCACGTGTAAGATTGTAATTGAAAATTTGTAGTGGGATAATTGATATTGAATAATTGAAATTGAATGTTGAAGTAGGATTGAGAAACGAATGTAGACTATGTTGTAGTTTAGAAAATAGATTGTAAAATAAAGATTATAACTCAATAATGTAAAATGTAGAAGAGAATCAAGAGATTAAAGAGTAGAGAATGAGAGTTGGATGGAAAAAATGGATTAAGTGAAGGGTATTTATAGAGAAAAATTGAATTGAAAAAAAATAAATAAATAAAATTTAATTCAGTGACAAGAGCGGTCACTGAACATTTATGAGCTCGTGGCTCGCCTTTTAACGAGCCCACGAGCCAGGCTCGGCTCGAGTTCATACGAGCCCCTTTTTTACGAGCCGTTTGGCTTGATTGCCACCTCTAGGCTTAATCTCTCTCTCTCTCTCTCTCACAGACTATTTTCTAGTGCTTTCTCTTTCCTTTCAAGCCTCAGTAATATTGTCTGAAGCTTTTGTGTTGCTGAACGAATAGAGAATGTGCCCTTTAAAATCATCATAGAACAAAAATAAAAAGAATTTTTATATATTCACTTGTGAGTTAGCTCTTGTTTGGTAATTTTAATTTAATAAGTTAAAGTCAACAATGAATTTTAACCACTTTTTATGGAATTCACAATTTTTTGATCACATATTTCATCAAATTTTATTAAAATTTACTAAAAATTTGATTTTAATCCTTATCAAATAGGGAATGTACAAATCGAGGATCTCATTTCAAAAAAAGAAAAAGAAAAAAAAAGTACTCTTGGGATTGAATCGGACGAATTGATAAAAAACCTAAAGTTGAAAGTAATCTTGGAAACAAATCACATTTCCAGAAAAGATTTTAATATCGTAGAGAAACAAAATTTGAGTTTGGACGGTGTCCAAAATTTTGAAGTGGGTCATATGATTGTTTAGTGAAAATCTAGGCTGATTGTGAAATAATAATAAAGGTTGTGGGATCTATTCTCTCTGTTGAGGTTCAAAACTACGATAATATGTGGTTCGATTTCTTATAAATAAAAGTTTTCACAATTTGTCAGCAGCCCATTTTTTAAGAATCGATTTTGAAATTATTTTCCTTTTCGAAAAATGTGTAATTTAGAAGTGGAGAGAAAATTTTTGAATTTGCCCATAAAATTATTTTATTGAAAGAATATATGATTTTAAAAATGAAGGTTCGATACCAAGTAAGGTAGTTCATAGACCCCTCCATGCAACAAAATCATCGCGCAATTGAGGTTAATGTGGTAAAACTTGGAGGATCACGTGGAGGGTCATATTGCACTCGGGCGAGAGTCTATTCCTTGACAAACTACTGCATGTAACATCGTTCCTACAACCATAACACCACCAAATGCATGAATCTCAAGGCGATGATAGAAGATATCAATGAGAGGGATACGACGGCAATGCAAGGTGCGGGATAGAGAGGGACGTATAGTCGAAGCTCAACACAACCTCATAATTAATGACCCATCGCAATATACCCTATCATAGAAATCACCAATATTAAGGCCCAAGCACGTCAGAAAATCAAGGGCCATCGAAAAGATTCAAATAGTTTTTTGAAGATCTATATGTAGGAGAACAAACCATGAACTTCCAGCGGAACTATGCTAGAGAGACCATGTAGCCTCCAATGGAGAGATATATGGTACACTTTGTAAGTGTTATATCCTAAATCCAATCGATTTAGGTTGTAAACATTTTTAATGTGTTTAATGTATTTTTTCTAGCAAGATCTATTATTTATTTAAATTACTTTTTTAATAAATTATATGAAATAATAGAGTCCGTAGATTTAAGTCTTTGCAATTTGTTAATCACAAGGAGTTGTGATTGTGAGATACAAATTACAATATGATTGAATCTTAAATTATCCGTGGTCGTAAGTAATAACGAGATACGGATATCGTTACGGATAAACTATCATGTGTGGCATTTCTTACTTGTGAATTAAGTAGCTGATCTCACAAGCTAAAGTATGGTGACACTTAAATGAACACGTGAATGTTTTGTTATAGGACGAAATATTGGAGACCGCAAGAAATATTCTACATGGATAACTATTTGAGTGGAATTGATCCTTTGACTTGAGGTCATCATAGTGTCTTATATGAGAACAATCATATTTTGGTGATGTTAGACGTTGCTCTACCAAAAGTCGCTAATACGACATCGTTCGGATATGTCAAGAATCATATGAAGATTGTGAATAATCAATAGATGACTCGTCATTCTTAGATAATAAGAGATTATGATCAACATTTCATTCAATTAAGTTTATAATGAAATCATTGGCCAATGTGAACTCATAAGTCGAAAATGAGTTTTCGATTTACATTGACTTAATAGTGGGATGAAAAATATGATCAATAATTGAGATTGACATACATCCATATCTTGAAATTGATCGGATCATATTGAAGAAGAGATTATACTTTCAAGGTAAACAAACTAGTTTGATTTTGTCATACCACGTGACATTTCATATCACATGTATTGCCTCGACATATTGCTAGATATCAATTTGGGACGACGAATGTGAATTAAAAAAGAGCATTTTAATTTATCGATTTTAATTAGATCAAAATAATAATTCATACCGTTAGACAAAGTGATCGAGAACCTGATGGGTCATACACAAAATGAGAACAAGAAAAATGAGATTCACCAATTAATTAATTAACAAATGTTATACAATTAATTAATTGGGTTGCTTGTCAATATGCCCAAATTAATTAATTGGATTAATTAATTCATGGGCCAAATTTTATTAATTGGATTAATTAATTCATGGGCCAAATTTTATTAATTGGATTAATTAAATATTGGATCAAGTTAAGCTTAAGAGATGAGCTGAGCCGAGCCCACTTAGACTTCTATTAATAGGCTGCTAGGGTTCGAAAATACATACAACATTATTATTATTCTTGCCAGCACAGAAAATAAATCAAATCCTAGTTCTCATTCTTGTTCTCTTTGTGGATTTTCATTGGAGGCTGGATAATTCGACAGATGTGGATTGCAGTTCGTGATTGTTCGTGTTCGAAAATCAACAAATGAGTTTGCAGAATTCATCGAAGATATAATTTCTATCACAGTTTCTCTTTAAGCACAAAATAGATATTTGGTGGGAATTGAAAAATAATTTATTTTCTGTTGTGCATGTTAAGTAAATTCCAACACACTTACCATGGAATTGAGGCTTAAAGAAGTTTATGGGGCTGTGAAAGCCGCTTTTCACAAATGATAATTTTGGTGAGTTCAATGATTTGACTGAGTTGTAATTTTTTTAACGGTCATAACTTGCTCGTGAGATTTTCATTCAATACGTCAACAACGAGGGGAACAATGACTAGTGGATAAAGGATGATGTGAAACATCTCAAAGATAAGTGGCCATTGGGAAGCAATTTGAAACTTGATGAGTAAACCATGGTAATCGTATAAGTTGGATGAACAGAGACGGAGATAGGGGGGCAGGGGGGCGATCGCCCTCCCAACATTGTCCGCTGGTCCACTATTCCTAGTTAATTTGTAATGTATTTTTTAGTTTCGCCCCCTCCAAGAATTTTGACTCGTCTCCGCAAAATTTTGAAATTTTTT
>CAIGRT010103002.1:0-10921 GCA_903798405.1 Fraxinus platypoda | reverse complement strand
TCTGTTTGACCATTCCCATCTTGCTATGGGACCAATCACTAGACCTCCCAAGCATTGTAGTCGCATCACATACGAAATAAGTGTCGACCTTGCAAGTGAACGAGAAAACTGGGTTCGAGTAATTACTTGGACTTGATTGATTTTATTTACGAAATACCTGAGGTGTAATTGATAGTTTCGGATATTTAAACAGCCGAATGACCCACCCAACGCTGAGGCCTGAATCTAACAATATGAAACAACAAAAATGGATTTCATATCAAGCTCTTTATTTCCATCTAAATAAAGCCAAACAANTTACTTGGACTTGATTGATTTTATTTACGAAATACCTGAGGTGTAATTGATAGTTTCGGATATTTAAACAGCCGAATGACCCACCCAACGCTGAGGCCTGAATCTAACAATATGAAACAACAAAAATGGATTTCATATCAAGCTCTTTATTTCCATCTAAATAAAGCCAAACAAATGAAATTGAGAAAGAATGCTGACAACACAGTACCTTTCGCCAGTAATCTCTGAGAACTTCTTGGGAGTCCAAGACATCATCAAGTTTCCAACACAGAACAAGCTACCTTCATACCTGACCCCATTTACTTTGAACCCTGAATCGTCAATACTGCAAAAAAAAGGGGGGGAGTGAAATACTCGAGAAAAATATAAGAAACAACTTCAGCATTCCATGAATGTAAGTGGATAAATATAGAAAGGGTGGAGAGTTGAATGTTGTGCAAGTTAATATAAAATAGAAAAGACAAACTTCCCATGTTTCTAATATCTCTAAGAAAAGAAAATGCATATCCAATTTAAAATTGAACCATATATGTAAGAAAAGGAATTACATAAATGTACTTGAGAATGTAAAACAAATCTCTAACGAATTGATAAGAACGCGTGTAAATAAAATTCGGTATAATGTATTTATGTGCATATACACATTTTGATTTAATTGCAGGTGATACTTTGCACAAGCCAAAGTCAGACAAAAATCGCAAGATGTAGAAAAATGGACCACGGCGCCATAGAAATTAAAAACATATTAGAGCTGCATGTGAGAAACTTAGAAATAATGCAGCTTCACAATAAATAAATAAAGTATGTATGTATGTAAGAAAAGCTAATATAAATAATTATAATTCAAAAATGGTTCTAAGAAAAGAAGGAAAGTAAACAACTTTATTGAATAATATTAAAGTATTAGAACTATACACTACTTCCCGCAATTAAAATATCTTATACAAATTTCTTCAGCTTAATCCTGAGTTTCGCTGAATTAGCTTCTGTTTTACAGACAAAAATCTCACGCAATAAAAATTACATACCAAAAATATGACTAAAATTACGAAATTAGCGTCCTGACTCAGCTTGAAAATTCAAGCCACAAATTATTGTTTCAAAGGTTTTTCAATTAACAAATAAACCGGTCTAATAAACCAAACCAAACCAAACCAAACAAAACATTCAATAGGACAAAGTTGTTGATATATGTATAGTAGATGACTCTTGGAAGCAGAGCTGGTCTTCAGGAACGTTATCTATGAGATTGATCTGATCGATAGAGAGAGAGAGAAAGCTCTTCTCAGCGACGACAACAGATTTTGCTTTGAAGTTGCTTCTCTTCGCAACGCATGCAAAAGTGTCAGAAGCGTCGCCACCGCCGTCTGTCTCACTACCATTCTTTTGGATTATCTCCGTCTGATTGACCGATTGAGGTTACGGAAGAATAATCACTAATAAATGAGTTCAAAAAATCATTAATTTAGAGGTATAAAAATAATTAGTAACAAATAACTTAAAAATTTTAATTGCCTCAAGCACCCAAAAAAATAAAAAATAAAAAGATTATACTTTAAATTTTTTTAGATAATTTTGAAGTAATGATCAACCGGTCCGACCAGTAACCCGATGACCCAGTACCTTGATCGAGCCAATGTTCGAGTCGAGTCTAATAACTATATTCCACATGACACATTAAAAAATAAAATATTCCCATAAAACACGGTTTGGATAAACATTGTACAGAATAAAAAGTACTATTCAATTTATTCCATTTTTCCTAATTTAAAAAAATTGTATTCTTTAATTAATAGACTCAATATTTTTGTTATAGATAGTAAATCCCATAAAATTCTTTCTGAAGTTAAGTGTGCCTGGGTGAGAATAAAACTAGAATGGGTGATCCCCTGAATATCCCTTTTTCTGCTTTAGTGTAAATCTCAATCTACAAACTCACATTTTGCTTTAAATTCTAAATGTTTTGGCCTCGTGATTGTGTATATCAATTTATTGGACAATGAAGCTCTGTTTGGGAGTTTCGGGTGCCGATTATGGATATTTTTTAAAGTATCGATTTGAATGTTTATGAGCGGACCGATTTTGAATAGTTTTAGTAGTAATTTTTAAAAAAATTCAGCACATGCTTAAGGAATTTATTATTCACTGTTTTTACATATACGTGCCGTAATAAAATTTTCAATTTATAATTTATTGTACAGAATTTTTTACTCTTTTTAAGTGATATTTTACTTATAAATATTTTTTTACATGTAAGTTATTATTTCACTTAAAAAAAATTAAATATTTACTATTTAAGTCATTATTTTTTACTTAAAAATAAATCTTACAAAGTGAAGCTTTTACTTGTAAGTAATTTGTTATATTTTAAAGAGAATTTTTGTCATATTAGTAATATTTTTAATTTATAATCAAATATTTACACAAAAGTAACTTTTTATCTTATACGCATTTTTTTATTTATAAGTAATTTTTTGAATTATAAAGCATTTTTTTTGTTAATAAATAACTTTTTTAGTTAATGTATTTTTATTTACAAATTAATTTTGAACAAAACATGTTGATTAGAAATAATTATTTTATAAATGATAAAATTAGAAGAAAACACAAGAAACAATCAAAACCTACCAATTTGATGAGTTGAGAGAAATGATCAAAAATTATACTACACTAAGTTTGGGTTATTTTAAACCTTCCATTACTGGTGTCAAAAAAACTAATAAACGTCAATTTTCCCAACTCATATCTTATTCCATAAAATCTTCTCTCTCAATCAGTGTAATCTTGTCAAGGTTTTTATTAAGTAATTACAATAAGTAAACCCCAAAGAAATGATTAATATTCTCCACGAAAACAAACAGAACTGGCCATGATAGCAGAAGCCCAGACGAGTACGTTTCTCTTTGGCCCATTAATGCTGGGGCAATGTCCTATAAAACTCTCCCCTTCTTGCATGTAGAGCCAGCATATTCAAAATTCTGGAGTAGCTTTTCCTCCTGTTTCTATTCAAAAATTTAAAAGAACACACTAGCTGCTAACATATGCAGGAGCTGGCAAGAAAGGAAATGGCGCAACTGAGGCGTATGCTACTGGTGGACATGCATGAGCACCAACCACATCGCATCTATATTTTCTCTGAGGAAAGTGTTCTGAGTTGTCTACACCACTCTCCAAGGAAGGTAGAAGTTCATCAAACTCGTGGGACTTCTCCACAGGCATGGACTGCTCACTGTCAGATAGACGATGAACTAGAAGGCCAGACATAAATACCGGAAGATAAAGAAGGCTAGCATGGAACATTCTCCGGGCAGTTTTTGCTGTCCGGTTCATGTAGAATGATGCTGCAGTACCGCTAATTGCAAAAGTAAGTAAAGTCGACTCAACGCAGAACCACCCAGACGTTATACCCCCTGAGATACTCATCATTCAGTAAGCAATACTGACATGATTATTCAGTAAAATTTATCTTATGCAAAGCACACTCGCTTGTCTTAGGCTAAGCAGCACTGACATGATTGGTAATCCAAATTCTACAGTGATAGATATTATATTATTTCCTCTTTGAAAGAAGATCTTGAAGAATAATAACATCTATGGAATAAACAGACAAAGAAAAGAAAAGAAAAAAGGCAAGCTCCACAAAATAAACACTTACGGTCAAACCAACCTTCGATCTCATTAAATCCCCCCCAAAAAAGACACAGGACTGACATGCCATAATCAAATGGGATAACATTCTCTTTTGCATTTATAAAAAGCAGAGAGGAAATAATTATGATTACTAAACTTGGGATGGAATAAAGGTTAATCAAGATGAACGAACAAATTAGGAGAAGTATAGATGCTGTCTTGTTGAAAAAAAAAAAAGGAGATCATCCTGGCTGAACTGAGATGAGCACTAATTATTTTTCTTGGGAAAAAGACAAAGCAATTGTCCAATCATTGAGATTTAAGGAGGCAGATTTGATTATGTACTTGTAATAAACTTAGCATACTACTAACCGAAGGAAAGAACTAAAAAGGCCATCTAAACAAAAACAAAAACAAAAAGAAACAAATAAAAATTTTAAAATCAACTCACAATCATACGCAAGGTAACCCAAGGGAAGTAGATATAGGCAGTTCCTCAAAGCGACCGAGGCTGTTCTCTGACCAGAAGCATCTGCAAGAGAAAACATTCTGAACCTAAAAGGAAAGAAGATGCAAAAATTAGAGAAGGTAGACTTTATGGATAGCATTTTACGAAATTGACATAATGTTCATCTGCAGAAAAGTAAATGCTCGACTCTTAAGATGACAAAGCTGATAGTTAAATGTATAACAATACCAACTTCCTTAACCATTCAAATAAAGTAATGTGAATTTTTCATTTCCCTTGGTTAAGATCTATCTAAGGAATTCGGTTGCTACTTGCTATGGAAGCTCTAAGTTTTTGCAGAATGTTACTTCACGAGCTAGTAAAAAAGGATGGAGCAAAAGGTTCTTTAGAACCAATTCAAAATGACAATGGCTCGTTTATTACATCATTCTACCAAGACAGCTGATCTAGCAACTTTCCCATGCCAATGAGTTGAAGCACATCTTTTAAGTCGAGCACTATGATACAATAAACTCTTATACTGAAAATAAAAAAAAGTTTGACCTCATACCCTCCATCTGCATAATCTTTGCGGCATAAGTATGCAAGGGCCATAAAATGAGGTAATTGCCAAAAATACAGAGCAGCAGGGAGAATCATTGCATTAAGTGAAATCTGCCCGGAAGCTGCAGCCCACCTTGTGATGGAGAAAGAAATTACTGTCAGGCTGGTTGAAGTTAACGTATATTGGTGGCGCAAAATGGGATTTTATGCATAATTGAAAAAGCAAAATATATTTTTTGGTTTCTTTTAGTTTCTAAGGACTGCAATTATAGCAACCTAGTGCAGAAATTTATGATGAATAAAGAAGAGACTCAACCAATCATGGTTAAAATCAACTACTAATCTTTTTGGTACCTAGATATGGATGTAATATACCCGATATTACTTGTCAACACTAGTCACATAGGAGATGGATGAGAGATCATGTAGCAAAGTTCTATTAGCAAACAATGCTGGAAGAAAAATGAAAAACAAGGATGAATGTCACTGATAAGTTCATCATAAATGGGGGCAAGTTCAGAAACTAAAGGTTCCTATCTAAGCTCCTTTTCCATGGAGCATTTAGACCAATCAATGCTGAACTTGGACAGAAAACATACACCAATAAACATTGGGGTAGAAGATGGTATAGGAGGTGGATGGATAATGTTATGATTTAATCAATTTTCAGGCTGAAAGGACAAGAAATTTAGGGTAGATGGATGGGGAATAGACGGGAAGTGGTAGGATTTTGGCATCTTGAAGATGCAAATTTGGATCTGTTACTTATGAGACGTGACTCTGGGGTAAGAAGGGTGTTAGAAACTTTTTTGATAGAACTGACTACAAGCATAGATTGCTCAAAATTAAAACAATGAGTTTGTGAGTAAGGAAAACCAATGATGATGAAGATGATGAAAATTAGATATCACGCAGACATCATAGATGGGCTTTGATTGCATCACACAATAATCAATTCAATTTCAATTTGGGATACTACTCAAACTCTCGCTCTCAACTTCATCTCCACCTTCTCACCGTCCACAGCCACCACAGCCGCTGAATTCTTTTCCTCACCCACTGTATAAGTTTCAGCATAACTGACTGGTTTGCTTAAGGTCTAATTGTTAATTTTCATCACTTTTTTAATGTCTTTTTGCGAATTTACTATTTGATTTAAACATGGAAATATTATTTTGATCGATTGGAAGGATGCACCACTTTCTAGGAGAGGACTGATGAGGGAGAGCAGATTGTGGAGAATAAGTAGTTTGACAATGGAATATATATATATTTCTCATAGTAAGGGCTGCAAAGCATAGTTTTAGAATGGATCTAAAATATATTTTGACCTGATGAAGACGATAATTTCCAGGAAATTTGAACCTCCAATTCATACAAGACGTATTTTAAAAACTTAGGATACCACTAATACAGCACATCATCGCAGCTAGCAATGAAGAAAGCTAAAACAGTAACGCAATGGGCGAAAGAAAATGTCAGCAATTCATCTTTTATCAAGGATAAAAAAAATTTCAAACTGAAATTGAAGGTTACCAATAAGTCAGCCACCAAACTGAAAATTGATGTTCTGGTTTATATGTATTCAAAATAAAAGGATCCCACGCGAAAGGATAAACACCACCAATTGCAAACACAACTGCAATTTTTCAAATCAAGCATAGCTCCAGCAAATTTTCATTGGGGAAGAATCTTAATAGGAGAAACATTCAGCATGTTAAAAAAAGAAAATGTGTGTTAAAAGTGGCTAATAGAAATTACCCAAGAAGAGGTGGAATAGCACCAACAATAGCCCCAACCCAAGTATTTACTGGATGTATCTGCTTTAGCGGAGTGTATACAAATGCATAAAGGAAAAGATTCGAAGCTGCAAGGCCAGCTGCAAGCATATTAGCCTGCCACCTTGGCATAGAGATTGCAACATCAGTCCCTTTCCCAAGGATAAAAAAGATAATATCATATCCTAATATCAGCTATCAAACAAGTTACTGAGACATGTGTAACCTTGCAGGCCAACAATGCAGTGCCAGCTACACCTACAGACGATGCCCAGGTGATTGCATGAGGTACGGTAAGACGTCCTGATGGCAGTGGTCTATGTCTGGTTCGTTTCATCTTGGCATCATTATTTACCTCAAATACCTTAAGCACAGCATTTGGCAAATAAATGGAATAAATATATATAATGCAGTATTTATAAATATACCAGACATTATAAACTGAAAAACAGCTTTGAGAGTGTAAACAAAAAATCAAAAGAATAATACTTATAAAGTGATCGTATATTGCCACAAAACTAATAGAAATAAAAAAATTGCATACACAGAATGCTTTTTCTTTTAAAAATTATAGATTTATATGTGACCAACTTCAATGCCACATAGGAGCACTATTCGTTTTTAACAAACAAATCTTAATTAATACAGCAGAGGATAAAACTATGAGCATCCCACTATGTTTAGTCACTACCTAAGTCTCACTTCAAGCAAGTTAATCAATAACCACCTACTTGCTTGCATATCGTCTACAAATGCAAAAGAAGCCCCCCACTCACCGATACATCTCTTCTTTGAATTGCACACGTCCTTTTTCTCTCTCATTTGGTTACTTTCACGATGAACTAAAACACAATGATAATATGACGACAGATGATGGTAGACTAGGATGATAAAGTGAACTTAAAAGTACAATGATGATATCTAATGATTCTAGAGACTCAAGTTGAGAAATAAGCAAGGGTTGACAAAAGAAAGAAGTCCACCCAGCCACGTGAATATGACTTGTTTCCCGTGAGGATTTGTTTCCATTTCTTCCATATTTAAGGATTTTTCTGAAGATAAAGATTTTTTTTAACAGAATTAATACATGGAGACTGTCACTATCTCCCTGTGATTGGCTGCGAAAACAGTTTTTGGCAGCAGCCAATCACAGGGAGACTATTAATTCTGTTAAAAAAATCTGTACGTGTAGCAGAGTTCCATATTTAAGGACCAGGTCATGGGTGAGAGAAGCAAAACTTCTTTTCGTTTTACCTCTTCCATTTTCTCCATGGGTTTTTTTTCAAACAAAAAAAAAAATCTGGCTAACAGGTATTTGAACAAGCTAAAGATACTGTCAACTACGTGAAATTAAGTCACCATACATATTACTGAAGAACATAAAAGCAAACCTCACTTTCTAATTTCCCAAAAACTTATCATATGAAAAGCATCACGGACCTGATTTAAGGAGTTGGCAGAAGCTGCAACCATCATAGTGCCAGCACAGGTACAGCAAAGGCCAAGATAATCAACAGAACTGCTGCTACCAAGGATATATCCAGTGCCAGAAGTAGCAACAACTAGCATGCTGAACACAATGTAAAAGGATAGATGAGAGTACGAGCATTCGAGACGTAGATCTAACCCAGTTACTGTATAAAAATACTCATAACAGAAAACATGCATATACTGATTGAATCTCCCACGGTAAGTGCCAGAGTAGAGAGTATAAGCGAGTTTTTTCAAAGAGATTCTGAAATGACTCACAAACAAGCAACCAATAAAATTCAGTATGTCTGGTACAAAGCTCTGGCAACACAGACCAGGATTTAATACATTTTGACGGGCCAACATTTTTGCACTTTAGTTCAAATGTATGATTATGAGGTAGAAAATGTACTCCAAAACTACAGTAAGTATACACGGTTATTAAAGATGCCAAGTTTTTGACGAATGTGTACATACCATTGGAAGCCCATATGTGATATTGTGTGACTGTGATCAATTCATTTTGCCAAACTACATCTTATGTTTGAAAAGAATCCATGCACGTGATAATACTCTTTGAGAATATATATGAAAACCCTAATTTTGATAATAACAAACACAAAGTATCGCTGATGAATTTTCTCAACTTAGTGCAATTACATGTACTAATGACCAACAAAACTTCAAAAATGTACATCCCATCTTATTAGCGTTCTCTGAAGATGAAATTAAAATTGTATACAACCAACAAGACTTCAAAATGAGGATTAATTGGATGAATTTTTTGAAAGTTTTCTTAATTGGGAGTGCACGAAGATTTTATTAAATGTCATCCAAAATATGGAAGAACCATGCCAAAACTATTTTTGTTCATTTTTCTTATTTTCCGTTGGCAAAGTATCTTCAAGATCATAAGGTTTGCGTACAAGCTATTCTCTTCCTTTATTTGGAGGAATCTTAACTAAACCTTGCCCCATTATAATCCAGGTCAATCTATTAACTCTAATCCCTTCTATGCAGGTGATTCAAAATTTAATGATAAAAAACCCAGAATGTTATGTATGTACACATGATGAAAGATCATAACATACCACACACAGTTCTTTTCCTTAATTTGACATACATGATATTTAAAACTGTCTAGATCAAAAGGAGTAGTTTTTTCCTGAAATAATCACTGTTTCAATCAAATTTTAGGTTCTTGAATTAAGAACCTATTTAAGAAGGATCTTTATCTCCTTTTCTTTACATACAGGTGTTGGAAAAAGAAAAAACCTACCTCAAAAGGCTACAAGCATATCTCAAATCAATCAAGCATAAGTACTTGTAAATCACAATAGCTGGAGATTATCTGAGCAATATAACACTTTTGCTTCATACTCAGGATTATTCCATAAGCGATACATAATTCTACATAGGCAGAAGAAGCAGTATCTGATAAGATATCCTGGTTTCTATTCTTTGAGGGGAGTGGAAGGACAGAAAGCGCATAATTATTTATAATGGAGTGAAGGAGAATGGATGTAAGTCTAGGAATTATAGAAAACATATTGTAGAGATTATCAACTACTCCCTTCCCCTCAACCCACTAAGCCAAATGCAGAAGTTATAAATTCTTCATAAAAAACATAGCTTTCATCAATTTAACTGACAAAAGCCATTTCAAACTGATATATATACAAACCACAGGGTAGTCACGGTCAGTAGGCCTTTTATTTTTCGTTCGCCCTTTGAAATATAAACATTCTGCTTAAGCTCTTAAATATGCACCACAAAGTACATCAATATCACGTTCCAATCAGCAAAAACAAATTTACCAAATTCATTAGCCACCAAAAAATTGAGCAACTTGACTGACATGAAATGCGCTTAAAACATGCTTTAAACCAACCAAAATCTCTAATAAAATGGATCTACCTTTCGAACATTATGCTTGGCGTCACGAAATTCCAACACCTCAAAATTGAAATTTGTAAAATAATAATAATAAAATAAAATAAAATATAGTTTGTGTACTGAATCATTTTTAACAACCTGAGACGAGCTTTGGAGAGCTCCCAATAACAGCGACCATAATGCTTGGCCAAGTCCGCCACATCCTTAGCCTTCAACACCGACGAAGCCGCTAACGACGATACGTCAGCGGTGCTGGCTGACGCGGGATGAGCCCCAAAATTTACGATCCCAGGACCGCCATCGGACCACTTCACCGGATCGGCGGCCGACGTAGACTGTGGGCTTGTCGAACTAGATCGACCTAGAAAGCCATGGTAGGAAGGTTTTGGGGAAGTGCGGAGCAAGAAGACAGAATAACTCGAGTTGTAGTGAGAGAGTTTGGATGAAAAACTCAGCGAGTTTCTCCACATGGCCGAGTCAGGAAATTATGAAGTTTCGACAGATTTTTCGACCACAGGGCCGATTAGGATGAGATGGAGGAGAAGAAATTGGAGATGCTGTGACAGATGTTAAATGACTGATCAATAAAATTGGGCCATGTCATGAACGTAGTTTCCTACCTTAGTGTCACGGATGGCATGATAGTGACACGAGATGCGACATGACACGGGAATGTCATGACACCAAATGAGAAAATGAAGTAGACCTATAGTTGATTAGGTCTAAGTTTCAAAGGTACACGACGATGCCTGTATCACCTAATTTGGTGGGGAGATGAGTGGTGTCCATGTGGCAGGTTCGTGTCCCGGTGATGCTGGGGAAATTCGGGTGACGTCGC
>CAIGRT010102992.1:0-12893 GCA_903798405.1 Fraxinus platypoda | reverse complement strand
ATAAAGAAAATGAAGAAGAGGAAATTGAGGATAACGAGGAGGAAGCCTGTGTACTGGAATGTCAAGAAACGAGAAAATGGACTTCAGGGAATACGAAATTTCTTCTATACTATGTGGTTGCATAGTATTCATGTGGTCTCATGGTAGGCAACATGAATTTCCAAATTTTATGGAAACAATATTTGGGACGTCTTTTAAAGACTTGGGGCCATCCGAAGTAGATTACCACGCATTACAACATATTAGAGAACATAAAAGATAGCAAGAAACATCCAGAAAGATTCCACGGCGTCAAGATCCAATCAAAATTTATAATTTGGATGATGTCTACTCTATATAATTCTTGTTTTCTTCTTTATAACATGTTAGGTTATATTTCTTTCAACTAGGATAATGATAAACCTTTTAATATGAGTTTTTAATCTTTTATTTGACTCTTTGACATTGAAAACGCGTTTTTGGAATTTGAATGATTATCTTTTTTTTTTCTACAATTATTATGTACGGTAATTGTATGAATTTGGTGACTTATTTTATGCATTCGAAAGAAGGAACATAGGTTCAACATATATAAATTGTCATAGGGTCCGATAGGAGATAAAAATATACCGCTATGCCTTATGTGAATCTTTAAGTGTTCATAAAAATTTATGCACTTTTTATGCATTCGAAAGAAAGAAAATAGGTTCGGCATAGTGTAAATTGTCATAGAGTCCGATAGAAGATAGAAATATATCGTTATACTCTATGTGAATCTTTAAGTGTTCATAAAAACTCATACATTATTGTATGTTCGCATCTGTCATAGAAATATAGTCGAGTCTTATATGAGAATATGTTTAACATTACTCGAGAGAGATTGTTGAATAAAACATGAACATTGATTCTTCAACATTCAACTGTGTTGTTAAAGTGCAGAAATAAGGTTACAAATAATTATTACATGGGAATTCGGGATTCTAGTGTGCTTGTAATTCATTAAAACACATTAACTTACATTTAGCATAACTTCCATTTAGTTTAATTAATTTACTCATAATTGCATAAGTATTTTATTTTAGTTATAATTTTGTTACAAACAAACGCATCACGTCATTATTGTTTCGGTTAAGGTCACGATAATTAAAATTAAACTAAATCAAAGTCACTTATTACTGATTAACAAGCCGTACACTTGCGTTGGTTTTAATTCAGCAGATATTTTCGTGAACAAGTTTTTAACGCCGTTGTCGAGGATTGAGTTTTAGTTTAATTTTATTTACGTTGGCACTAATTCGAACATTTTTAGTTCATTTACATTAGCACTAATTTGAGTGCTACTGTTGTTCTTCTTTCTAGTCTTGTATGCTATGTTCACTTGACGGTTAATTGATTCCATATGATCCTGAAATTAAATGCACATTTTACCGCAGACAAAGAGAGCAAGAGCAGCATAGCAAAAAGACCAAAAACAGCAAGTACAAATGGCTAACGAACAAAACAATTCAGTAGTTAAAGTCAACGAAGAGGAAAGCTGTTGATAAAGGGAATATGCTTGTTGGGGATTTTATAACACCATAGATCATTCAAAGTCAATCTAGCATTGTCTACCCTCCATTTGGACAGCCTAACTTTTAGTTGAAGACCAACGTTATACTTCTATTCTAGAATAGACATCAGTTTTATAGCAGAGCTAAAGAAAATCCACACATACACGTCTCTCGATTCTTGGAGATGTGTTAACGCTTTCGATATCAGGGAATTTCAGATGATGTGATTAGACTGAGGCTGTTTCCACACACTTTGTGTGATAAAGTACTTGAGTGGTTGGATTTCCAACCCATCACCAATATCAGCACGTAGAATGATCTGGCCTAAAAGTTCTACACAAAATTCTTCCCGCCAGCCAAGATAGCAAAGTTGAAGCATGACATATCCATCATCTGTCAAAGTGAATCCAAATACTTTGATAAAGCTTGGAACAGGTTCAAGAACATGCTTCGAAAGTGTCCTTATCAAGGTATTAGCAAGGGACTCCTTTAGCCATGTAAGCTTTGAAAAATATGATGTCAAACTTCGTCAATATTTCTATGTGGGACTGCTTCCATCTTTCAAAAGCATGGTGGATTCTTCATCTAATGACTCTTTATCAACAAAGACAATCGTCGAGGCTTTGAAATTATTTGAAACAGTGGCTACTACTTCAGCCATGTAAGCTTCTGAGCAAGTTGTTCAAAAGACAGCGTTCGGTGTATACAAGGTGGATGCTTACTCAGACTTGACTGCGAAATAGATTAATTATTTTATAAGGTAAAGAGCATATCATAGACAGCTATACAGCACAAACCAAGAAGCCAAGTTATGAGGAGCGTGAGGCAGATCATAATAAAACATATTGTCATTTATTTTACACAATGGGGACAACGTCGACATAATAATCCACATTTAGATACTTACAATCCAGGTTAGATGAAGCACCCAAACTTCTATTGGGGTAATCAGATTCGGAATAGGCATAGGATCAATTTCAACAGTAGGAGAAGAAGTTTTAGTTGAGAGAGATGTTTGGGAAATTTATGGAGAAACCAAATAATACATGAAAACTAATAATCATTTCATAAGGAAGACCGAAACAACTCTCCAAAATCAGAGTGCTCTATTAAAAACCTGAAGACTCAAATGGGAGAGATGAAAATTTCTATGACTAGCAGAACACTAAGTACTTTGGCCAGCAATACTGAAATCAACCCAGGGAACATGCCAAAGCAATTACAACTAGAAGTGGGGTGCAAAGACTAGAAATACATGTTAAGTGGCCGGTTGAAAATAAGGAAACAGTACCTTCTTTAGATAAACGTGTGGAACAGGCTGAACGAACAACAGAAACAGCTGTTAAGAAGAGTTCAGATGCACCATGGGTTTAGGTAGACACTCCTATAAATCCTTACAAGCCTCATATTCCATATCCCCGAAGGTTGAAAAACATAATTTGGATTAGCAGTATACCAAATTTCTTGAGGTTTTCAAGAAAATTCACATCAACATTCTATTCGCCGATACACTTGTTCAAATGCCTAAGTACGCCAAATTCTAAAAGGATAACCTATCCAACAAATGCAAACTAGAGGAACATGAAACGGTGATGTTGAATGATGAATGTAGCGCCAAAATTCAAAAAAAGCTACCACCAAAATTAAAAGACCTAGTGAATTTTACATTTCTCAGAAGACTTCAATTGGTACGCGCAAGAAATAGGCCAATTTAGCGGCTTTTTGTTCAATTTTACTGTACTTTACACCATTGGACATTGTTATTTTGATGAAACTTTATGCGATTTAGGTGCAAATATTCATTTGATACCGCTTTCTGTTTTCAGGAAACTCGGATTGGGAAAGGCTAAATCAACCACAGTAAGTCTACAGCTAGTTGATTGATCCATCGCTCATCCAAGAGGGATCATTGAAGATGTACTAATTCAAGTGGAAAAAATCATTTTCCGAGCAGACTTTTTAATTCTTGACCTAGAGAAAGGCAAGGATATCTCACTCATATTGAGCTAACCATTCTAAACTACGGGAATGGCTCTTATTGATGTTTAGAAGGGTCAACTGATTTTGAAGTTTGGTGAGGAGCAGATTTCTTTTAATGTCTTCAGAGTCATAAAATTCCCTACTGAGTCAGATAACTGCTTTCAGATAGATGTGATTGAGAAGATAGTCCAAGACATATTTCTACTACATAACTCGTCAGATGCATATGAGGCATGCATTGTACATTCACAATCTACTCTCATTGATTCTCTTAAGATTGAGGCTTGTGCAAGGTTTTTGGAGACTAGCCCATTATACAAGCGTAAACGTCATTTTGAAGAGTTGGGAACTAATCCTACAAAGCCATTACCATCCATTCAACAGTCTCCTAAATTGGAATCTCCGATATGTTTATTTGGGGGAGTCCTCTACACTCCCAATAATTATTTCAAATTCAGTCAGTAAGATGAACGAGAAAAGGCAACTTTGGGTACTCAGAAATAGTAAGACAATCATTAGATGGTCCACTGGAAATATTAGAGGGATCGGCCCTTCACTGTGCATACATAAGACTCTCATGGAGTAGAATTTTTGACCAAGTGTAGATAGCCAGCGGAGGCTAAATCCAAATACGAAAGAGGTAGTCGAGCAAAGATATCGAAACTCCTGGATGCAAGTATTATCTACCCAATATCAAACAGTGCATGGATTAAACCAGCTCAGGTTGTGCCGAAGAAGGGTGGTATTACGGTGGTGAAGAATGAAAAGAACGAATTAATTTACATCTGGACTGTTATAGATGGAGAGTTTGTATTGATTATCGTAAATTCAACGCTGCTACTTGGAAGGATCACTTTTCCCTTCTATTAAGCGATTAGATGTTAGAAAGGCTTGCAGGGCCCTCTCATTACAACTTTCTTAATGGATATTCTGGATATATTTAGATCCCAGTAGTACTCGATGATCAGGAGAAGACTACTTTTACTTACCCTTATGGTAAATTTGTTTACCGTAGGATGTCATTCGATTTGTACAATGCACTCGCTTACCTTTCAGCCTTACATGATGGCGATCTTCTCTGACATGGTTGAGAAATTCATAGAAGTCTCCATGGATGACTTTTCGGTGCTTAAATCCTATTTTGATGAATGTTTAGAGCATTTGAGTTTGGTATTACAGTAATGCAAGGAGACAAACTTGGTATTAAATTGAGAAAATGCCACTTCATGGTATATGGTGGCATTGTGTTCGAACATCGCATTTCAGCTAACATGATATAGGTGGACAATGCAAAAATTTAGGTTATCGAGAAATTATCGCCACCTACATTAGTTAAGGTTGTTTGTAGTTTCGTTCGACGTGCCGAGTTTTATTGACACTTCATTAAGGACTTCTCAAATATCACGAAACTCATGCGACTTGCTAGCTAAGGATGTCACTTTTGACTTCTCTAAGGAGTGTTTTTTGAGTTTCAACACTCTAAAAGAGAAGCTAATCTTAGTACGTATAATTATTGCACTGGATTGGAATTTGTCATTCGAGTTGATGTGTGATGTGAGTGACTACGAATGGGAGCCATATTGGGACAGCGTAAGAATAAAATATTCCATGCGATCTACTATGCAAACAAAACCTTAAATGATGCACAAATCAACTATGCCACTACTGAAAAAGATCTTTTAGTTGTGGTCTATGTCTTTGATAAGTTTCGATCCTATCTTATTAGATCAAAGGTCATAGTCTACATTGATCACATCGCCTTAAAGTACTTGATGACAAAGAAAGATGCCAAGCATAGACTAATCTGTTGGGTGTTACTCCTTCAAGAGTTCGATTTGGAGATTAAAGATAAGAAGGGAAGTGGAAATATGGTAGCTGACCACTTATCCTGACTTGAGTCTGGTGATCAGAAGGAGTCAGTAGAAATAAATGAGATTTTTCCAGATGAGCAGATGTTCGTATGGAAGATACGCCACGGTATGCTGATATAGTAAATTGTTTAGTCAAATCTATTACTCTATCGGATTATTCAAGTCATCAAAGGAAGAAATTCTTTTCTAACGTGTTATATTATTTTTGAAAAGATCTCATTCTATACAGATGAGATACTAATCAGATTATTCGAAGATGTGCACCAGAGGAAGAAGTACTTTAACTAATGGAGCAATGTCACTCATCTGCATACACATGACACTTTGGTGCATCAAAGACGGTCGAAAAATTCTACAGTCTAGTTTCTATTGGCCATCAATCTTTTGGGATGCTTTTGAGTTCGTTAAGAGGTGTGGCAGATGCCAGCATACGGGAAATATCTCGAGAAGGAATGAGATGCCTCTGAATAGCATTCTAGACGTAGAGATTTTTGATGTGTAGTATGGGGACATTCCCTTCGTCATTTTTGAATCAGTATATCCTAATTGCAATTGATTATGTATCCAATTAGGTGGAAACAGTAGCATTGCCAACTAACAATGTGAAGGTGGTGATTGGGTTCCTAAAGAAGTACATTTTCACTCGTTAAAATTGAACTAAATCAATCTCCATGGGATGGTACTTGGACTCAAATCCACTCTATTCCTTGTCAATGAATGAAAGATATTTTCTTGAACATCTCCAATAGTCTTGGTAGGGGGTTAACAAAATCATCGTCATCTTCAATTACATCGGGATGTCCAAGTCTACCATCGATTATCGTGAGCACCAAGGTAGATGATTTTTTACCGGATGAACCTATTTTTGTACTTGTTCTCGCACGGTCACTTGAACTTGGCATTCGGCCTTTCTTCAACTTTCCTTCCCGTGATAGCTTTAGTTGCACCGGTTTGATGTAAGATACACCAATCATATACAACATCATCATCTCCACATCCAATGAGTCCAAGTCGTTTACTTGAATCTGCCAATCGAGGGTACTCATCCACCATCCAATTCTTGATGTGGGGAAGCAGTCTAACATCCTTATAACCATATGTCCATTGAGACTAGGAATCTTCTCGTATATCTAGACTTGGAATGCCACAAGTAGTCTCTTTAACCTATAATGGCTATTTCTATTCTTCAAACCCTCTTTCAATGAACCCATGATAGTCTCAAATAATGACTTCTCCATAGTAACGTATTCATCACAACAAAATCATCAACTAGTGTAAACAAGTAGTGATCACTGATCAACAACCTTTTTATACGATGCTAATAAAAGAATGACAAAACCAAATATAAAATACCGAACCCGACAACATTGTCGTTGGTCACAATTTTCAATTGACTAAAGTAAATTTTCGATCAAAGCCCTTGATGCCATTAACAATATTAGTGAAGCGAGTAATTATGTCAATTATATGTTCATTTTGTTTCATGGAGAAATTTGTAAATTCTTTAAGTAAGAGATTAATTTAGTTCCTTTACTTTACTAGTACCAACATGAGTAACTTCCAATGCATGTCAAATATCACATGCTGAATCACCTGTGTTAATACGACTAAATTCATTTCTATCTAAGGCACAATAAAGTAGATTTTTGGCTCTAGCATTTAAGGATAATTTTCTTTTATCATTTTCGTCATATTCCTCTCTAGATTTTGGAATGGCTTGATTGAGTTTGCCATCAACTTTAATAGTCTTGGTAGGGACATAAGGATCATATTCAATAACTTCTCATATATTATAATCTATTGATTGAATATATATCATCATCCTAACTTTCCAATAATTATAATGCGTGTCATCAAAGAAAGGAGGACGGTTAGTGGAATGCCCCTCAAAATTTTGAAGATTGTAGTTAGTCATTGCTAAATATTGTAAAATCTTAATTTTAAAATGAGTACCTTGTTTGGATACCAATTGATATCCCAAGAATGACTAATCAAGATATGGTGAATTGGTTATTAAAATTTTTTCAAAAAATTAATATAAATTCAAGCAGGTAAAGACTAAATTGACAAATTCAAATAAAAAGCACAAATGTAAATGCAATAAGTAAAAATGGAGAGAGGATGCAAACTAATTGTGGAGGTTCGATCCAAAACAATGATCTACGTCCTCCGTTACCAAGCTCTCCGGCATGAGCAAGACATTTTCACTATATTGATTGACTTATGGTGCAATTCAACCCTTTACAACGCTTTTAGTAACTTACAAACAAGGAGTACCGATCCTTATACAATGTTGAGCTTTACGGGACCTCAACATAGCCCACAAATTTAAACGGAAGTTAATTTTACAATTTGAAACTTCTCTCTTAATAAATGATATGATCAAAATAAGTATCAAAAGATAAATAGGCTAACATTTTAATAAATAGCAATGAATGAAGCTTAAGTGTTAGGTGAGAAAATTTTTGATGATTAGAATGATTTTCAAAAGTTAATTTAATCAAAAGTTTTTCAAAGTAAATGATTTAATAAAGACAAATCAATATAGCTTTGTTTAACAATATCTCACATAAATGCTCTTAAAAGTGTTGTATTGAATATAGAGTGAAGTGCTATTTATAGCAGTCAAAACGTCAAAATTTTTTACCAACCGGACGACTCATCCGGACGTCCGCACACTGAATCAGACAGCCAAACTAGCAGTTGTGTTTCAGAATTCAGAATGGTTAAAAATTTGACCGTTGGACTAACCGGACGTCCGTTTGGACAAATTTTTTCTGGATTTTTCGTTCTTGATTATTTTGAGAAGTGTATTGAAGGACGTTTTCACTTCATTTTTCAAGATAGCCCCTGTTTGGTGCACATTTTCGGGCCAAGAATGCTCTTTTTTTTTATGTGACGGGGAATATGTGGTTGAAAAAGAAGGAAAAGTTATTGATGTGATGGAAAATATTATTTTATTGAAGAATATGTGGTTGAAAATTAGTAGAAGAATGAGAATGAAAAAAATAATGTGGCTCAAAAAGGGGCTAAATGATACTTGTAAAAGGTTTAAAAATCAAGTGGAAATTTTATCTTCTGAAAAAAAAAAAAATTATGCTATCGTTTTTATGAAGTAATTTTTCTTGTGCATAAAAATTCAACTTTTGAGCTTTTGGTGATTCATTGCTAATAATTAAAACATTTTACCTTTACTTATGAATCCAAAGTATCTAAGTCTAATATCTTCATTGAATACTTGATTTAAAGATAATGCTTGATTTGTTCTTGTCTTTGATTGATTTAACGTGAATGCTCGGCTTTCATCTCGATTTTCTTTTATCGTAAATTGCAAGTCTTTTAGTAGCAATCATTTTGTCTCCAATTGATCAACTTGGCAACAATAACTTTGAAGGCTTGAATTCAACTGTTAGAGATAAAACAATTTTTATAACCAAAATATGAGATCAAACATAGGTCAACAATGATTTTAAAGCTTCTACTTCAAATCAAGAAACGATTGATGTTTCTGATTGTGTAAAAATTATGAACATACCATGTACTGCATATGTATTAAACATTGTGGTGCACGAAAATTTCATAAAGAAAGTAAAGATTTTTGTTGTTCAGATAGAAAAGTTAAACTTTGTATGTCTGATTCACCAACAAAACTATATACCTTGTTTACCTCTAAAGAACCTAGGTGTATGGAATTTAAGAAAATTTCGAGGGGGTATAATAACCACTTTGCATTCACCTCTTTTGGTGTAAAGTATGGCAAAGAACACTTTAAAGCATATATACGTATTTAAACATTTAGAGTTCAAGGACAAGTATATCATTATCAACTTATGCCAAAGAATGATACACCTTGTTATATGCTATATTTTTATGATATGGATAATGAACTTGAAAATTGTATGAAAATTTTAGAAAATTTCGTTGAATCTACTTTGATTACTTTAATTGAAATCCTGAAAGTAAATCCTTATAGTAGATTCTTTAGGTCTTTAAGTGATATGGGTAATTTGCATGATCATTGTATACACATCAGATGTCACCTGGGACTAGATCAAAGAGTCTCCAATACTCCTACATCGTCTCAAATGGTTCTTGTATGGGTTGCGGATGATGAAAATGCAAATGTTCGCATTCGAGAAATTACTATATAAGGTCATTCTAGCGATTCACATAGGGTTTATTATTATTACGATTGTTATAATCCTTTGCAGTACCCTTTACTTTTTCCATTTGAAGAATCTTGTTGGCATGAAAGCATCGAAAGAATTAAAATAAAAGGCTTTCAACCTCATAATTTGCCTGGATTTGTTAGTCTCCCTAGCACAATTAATTCTGCAACTGAAATAATTGAAAAAGAGGCTGAAGGTTGGCAAACATATCTTTTACTATCTTTTATAACCTCTGCAAGCTGTATCTTCTAAATTAATATTGAATTGGTTTATCTTCTCGTATACAATGCTAAATGGAACGAGGAAACGATCTCAGGTCTCTTGTCGAGAATATTATTCATACAAGTTACAAATTAGGCCTTCAAGTAAGTGTATAATGCTTCACACCAGTGGACTTTTCCAATAATATGTTGTAGATATGTATGTTAAAATTGAAAGTTCTAGGTTAGATTAATTTCTCAATAATCAAAAACAAATTCTTGCTAAAGTTTACCGAGGTATTGTAGATAGTGTTGAAAGTGGAGAAACGTGGGGGTGTAAAATTGGAAGGAATTTGTTTGACCTCAATCCTTTACATGTGGTCCTAAAGATATGTTAAGAAGATATATGGGCGCAATGGCTATTGTGCAGCGTTATGAAAAATCAAATATATTTTTTACTATAACATGTAATCCAGATTGGCCGAAAATTAAGTAAGAACTAAAACACAATGATGAAGTTCAAAATTAACCAGATTTGATTGCCCGTATATTCAAAGCAAAACTAGAAGAGTTGAAAAATGATTTATACAAGGAAAATATTTTTGGCCCTATGTTGCTCAAATATACATGATTGAATTTCAAAAAATAGGGCTCCCTCATGCACATCTTTTTTTGATTTTTAGTTCTGGCCATAAAACTCATTGTGCTCAAGAGGTTGATAGGGCAGTGTCTTGTGAAATTCCGATAGAAACAAATACCCACATCTTTATTCTGTTATTGTAAAACACAGTATGCATGGCCTTCGTGGATACCTTAATCCAAAAAATGCATGCATGGAGACAAATATTGGTTGTAAAAATCATGATATTGGTATTTATATTAAAGTTAGAGATCCAATGTTAGACAATCGATGGGTTGTACCATATAATTCTTATTTAAGTGTAAAATTTGATTGTCACATCAACGTTGAAGTATGACCTTCTATTAAACCTGTTAAATATTTGTATAAATATGTATATAAATGACATGATTTTATTAATTTTTTCCATTGAAAGCAATAAAACAAATAAAGAAATTGATGAAATTTCTGCTTACCATATTCGTGATGGATCTCTGCACTTGAAGCTATGTGGAGGATTCTTTCTTTTAATTTGTCTGAAATTTTTCCAATTGTTTATTATTTACAACTTCATATTGAAGATCATCAATGTGTAACATATGATGATCAAAATGATTTAACTACTGTTATTAACAATGAAAATGTGAGAAGAACAATGTTTTCTGAATTTTTCCGACTCAATGAAGCAAACGAGTTTGCTAGAACACTTTTTATCGAGATTTCCCAACAAATTTTGCTTGGAATGGAAGTAGGAAGATTTGGACTATTAGAAAGAACCAAATTGTTATAGAACAGATTGTCACAGCGAATCCATCTAAAGGAGAACATTATTTCCTTTTCATATACTTCTTAATCATATTAGAGGACCAACATCATTTGATGATTTATAAACTTTCAATGGGGTAACTATAGCTACATATCTAAAAGCAATACTTTTACTTGGTTTGCTAAGTAGAGACAATCATTGTAAAAAATGTCTATCCGAAGCTATTGTTTACAAGATACCTGTTTGTTTGAAGCATCTCTTTGCTACTCTCCTTAACAGAATTTTGCTTGATCAAATTCTTGGTGAAATTTTCATGTACTATAGTTTTGATGAAGCTATGGACAAATAAAAGCAAAGCTTACAAGAAGATTTTTTTGAATACCTTGACGTCAAATGGTATTCCACCGCATGAATTGAAACTTCAGATAAATTGTCCAGTAATGTTATTACGGAATATCAATCATTCAAAAGGATTATGCAACGGAACACGCCTTACATATCGAAAATTTGAGAAAAATGTAATTGTTGCTTAAATCAAAGCTAGTGAATATTTTCGAAAATATGTATTCTTGCTGAAGATTCCTTTTATACCCCCTTCAGAGTGATTGAAGTTCAATTCCATTTAAAAGAACTCAATTTCCAATTAGACCGTGCTTTACAATGACAATAAATAAAGAATATGGTCAAACGCTTGATTTCGTTGGTTTGTATCTTCTAGAACAGGTCTTCGTCGTGGTCCGTTTTACGTAGCATTGTCAAGAGCAAAAAGAAGCACATCTATAAAAATTCTGCTTAAACCTACGAAACCTTGTTTACAAAGAAATTCTTTCGTTCATACATCAGTAGAAACGCAAATTCCCAACAGGTATATTCTTATGTTCGATAAATAATTAGAAATAGTTATGATTAAAAAATCTCCTACTCTTCTCATTTATTAAAGAATATTATCGCTCGCATAAACTGCAATTTCAAATTTATTAGATTTGTAGAATCTGCTCCATGTTAAATACGTTGCATACCTTTCTGGAAAAAAAACTTTGTTTTTAGTACTTCAATAAAATTATGTTGCTTAAGTTTTCATTCTTGAGGTATTGATTTATGCTCTAGGCATCTTTTTAAAAATGACATTTTATTTTTATATAGTTCCAAATATTTTGTGAATTGTTTAATTTTATTTTGAATTGCTCCATCAGCTGATGCACTCTTCTTTGTTATTGGAGCCAATGGAAAAACGCATGGACATTGTTTTGAATACTAGCTATACCACCAATTTCCTTACTCCTTTGGCCATGGTTACAGTTCATTCTCTAATGTTTCAAGATTAGCTTTTCCTTATAGGTGCCTGTTGTTCTTTAAGAGATTATTTTAGATGATTTTATCTTGTTTTCTTTTTAAAGCCAGTTATGTAGATTGCTATGTTCGTTAAGGTTGTTTTCCATACTTTTTCTTTGCATGTGGTTCACTATGAATTTGGTATATTAGACATTTTGATGACAACCGTTCCTGCAATAACAAGTATGTGATGTGCGCACACAACTATATACATGATAAACTTCCAAATTAGTTTATATCTAATCATCGAAATCTTCTTATTGATAAATGTTATGTAGCCACAGGAAAGATGGTTGATAGATTAAAAACCAGAGGGGAGTCTATGACGTTGGTGATAACCCAAGAATAACTAACCAAGAAGGTGATAACCCAAGAATAACTAACCAAGAGGGAGGTGAATTGGTTTTTTGAAACTTTTTCGACACTT
>CAIGRT010102987.1:6002-18548 GCA_903798405.1 Fraxinus platypoda | reverse complement strand
GCAATTATCCCTAAAAATAATTAATAATGTGGTCAAAATCAATTTTTTGGTCAACTAACGAAAAAATGGATGAATTCCATCAATTTGGATTTCAAAAGCATATTTCAGAAAGGTTATGGACTTTCACTGTCACAAATTGAAGATTAATGTAAAGTGCGCACAAATTGAAAATGTTAGAGACCGCTGTTATAATTTTCCCATTGAACTATGCATTTTGAGTACAGGGACTCGAATTCTATTTGGCCCGACCCCAAAAAGCACGCGGTGGGACATATGTGATGAGGTTAAAATTATGAAACTGTTTTATTATATATATATGATGTATATTAGAGTTTCATAATATTATATTCATTTGGAGTAATCGCAACTATTGTACTCTTTGATATCCTTCTCTACCCGTAATTTTCTGTTTTAGATTTTTTTATAAATCTTGTGTTCTTATTCTTATTTCGTATATTGCCTATTCTTGTCTTTGTGTAACAAGAATTTATGTTGTCTCTTATTCTAGTGCTTATGTTCTACACTGTCATGGATTTTTCACTATCCTTTATTTCTCTTCTATCAATTTTGAGTTAATTGTTTCAATAATTACCCAACTTATACCATGGTCATGGTACTCACTAAACTTCAAAGCATTTTATAGTACTCGTTGAACTTTGCCCTTTTGCATTCCATCACCCTAAAAAATCTGTTACCTTATTTGCTGATGTGGTAACAGAATTCTCACGGACAAGTTACGACTGTTAACAAAATTACAACTGAACTAAATCATTGTTTCATTATTCATCCAACTCACACTTGGTCATAGTTTACTCATCAAACTTCAAAATGCTTCACAATGGTCACTTATCTTTGAGATGTTGTACTCCATCCATCATATTTCGTTCCTTTCATTGTTAATGTATACTACAAAAATCTTATGTGACAAGTTACAATCATTAAAAAAATTACAACTTAGCTAAATCATCAACTCATCATATATGAAACGCGACTTCCATGACTTCGTGAACTTTTTTAAAATCCAATAAAGTGTCCCCCAATTTCAAACCTAAAAACTCTAGTCCCCAATTTTATCATCTCACCTACATACAGTCAAATTGTGTGATAAGATAGAGTTGATTGTTGAGAAGGATGCGAGAAAATACTATTTATAAAGCTCTATCCCTCAATTGTACTATCTACTTGACGTCTCTCTCATCATAGTCTTCCATTTTTGCAAGCACGTATCCAACTGTTTGATGAAAAAAATACCATTGAACTTCTACAGTTCATGTACGACTAGAATACCTTGTGTGCTATGTTCGTGTTTGTTGTTATTCGTTCATTAATTTGGTCGAAATTCGATAACATTTCCTTCCTCAAATAGTTGGATACACATTTGTGAAAATAGAAGATTATGATTAGAGAGACGTCTAAAAGATGGTATAAAATTTTGGAGAGAATATTTAATTTGGAACAAATTATGTTAACTTGAGAATAAACATGCGACGAAAAAAAAAAATTGAAACATAAATATGAAAATGTGTAAAGGTTATGAACCTTTAATACAATTAAAATGTAGTATAGTTATTAAAATTTGTAATACGAATATATTTAGCCATAGAAAAATTTCAATTGTCACACTAACACAAAGGAGCACAGGAGCGGTCCAAGGGAGATGCTCATACAAATATTATTAACGTACACGGACATCTTTAAACCAGACTAGATGGTTAAAAAAAAAATTATTTTAATCTTTCCTTTTCAATGCCACGTCATAATGATAGTGGTAAGAACGCCTTATTAGACAGATGACCCAGATTCAAGCCTCCCTTCGGGGGAGAATTATGAAATCCTTTAATCCCTTTTTCAAAGGAAAAAAAAAAAATCTTTTTTTGGTCACATCCACTTTTGACCTAAACATGATTAAAGAAACAACTTTGCTACATGTACAGATAGCATTATAGGTACACAGGTGGCAAGCATTCATGGCCTTGAACAAAAGACAGTTTTGTGGCAGCCAATGCGGTGCTGCCACCTGTATCTGTAATGCTTCCTGTATATTAATTCTGTACAAGGAAAAAGAAGACTGAAGATTAAAAAATAACGCAGATATGCTGCTAATCTTTGTAACATATACACAATCAATCATGACTGCTAAACAAGTACTGAAATCCCAGTAGTAATAGTAATGGACAAAAATCTACAATGTGAACTATTGACACAGTTTTAGATCCTCGTTTTTATATTTGTTGAAAACTTGAGAATACTTCTTTGATGGACAAAAACACGTACAGTCCCAGTTACTGCACATGTAAATGGAAGAAGCATGAAGAAATTCTCGACTTCAAACAGCCTAAACATCATTCTAGTTACCTAGTACAGCTGTAATAGACTTTTTTCCCAATCCTAAATGTAAAAACTTCCACGATCTTTTGAATGCACGAACCTTTAATTGCCATTGTTGATCAAATGATAATTTGAAGAAAATAAGAAGAAAAAGAAGAAGAAAAAGGAGAAAGGAAAAGCTAATGATGTCTTGTATTTGAGCTACGAAGTGTCAAACCGTGCAAAAATTTGGTATATCCAAGTAAACTGAGTTTTCTGTCACTCCTTAACCAATCTTTGAGCACAGAATGAGCAGTCGGGCCCACATTCAACTCCTGCATAAATAAGGCACAAACTTAAAGACCTCTTAGATTAATATATGCATGTATAAATCAAGCAGAATTATCGAGCTATACAAAACTCGTAAAACCATAAATGTAGATACCCGAGCCAACTCCTCTACTGATATTACTCGGTTACCCTCTTGTTCGAAATACTCAAATGCTGTAGATGCAATTTGCTCCCATTTGTCAAGGGCCTCCAATTGATACGTACTGGTTGCAGCTGCACAGAACTCTTCGAAGTCCATCTTCCTATAAGATAATGGTGCCATCTGAAAAATGAAAAAGACCTCATTAAAAGGGTCAAGTTACGGTGATGAAAGAGAGGGGACAAAAAAAATCACAATAACAGTCTGGGATTCCATTTGTCCAACTCATTTGGCATGAAGTTTTCAAAGACAGTTGAAAAAGTGAGCATTTGATGTGTTACTTTACATTTTTATCTTCAAAGTGGTGGCTGGGATTATGCATTATAAGGATCTATGGTAATTAAGACTTATCTATTTGATCAAATAATATAGTTTTCCATACAAAAATGAGAATGTTCCATAGTGGACAAAGTATTTGACCATATATTTCACAGCTATGATTACACAACTAAAAATCTAGCTCAAAAGGAAAGATGAATAAACTATAGAAAATTATTTGAAATATGCAAGATATATTTCTCATAAAAATAAACAAGTGCAGAAGCTGACCGTGTGTAGAATATCAGGGACCCTAGACACCTTCATAGCATCGGTGGCATTTCTTGCAAGAGCCTGAAATTTAAGTAGCATCCTCCTTTCAGCATCAATTTATTTTCATGACCCAAAACCAGAAAACGATAAAATACTCTCTAAATCAAGGAATAACCTCGTTCTTCTTTTCTTTTTTTCTTAGAAGTTCGTTAAAAACAAACATTGTAGTAAGAAGATAAAGCAAAACTAGGACCAGTGAACATCTCCTCAAATAGTTCCTCCAAGTAGTTTAATGTAATTTCCAAAGGCATATAAGTACCTTTCAGTTTCCAAACAGGATTAATTGGGTTCATCACTTTCACCAAATTACCAGTACTATGTAAGGACTCTCTTTAAAAGATAAAAATACAATGATCTTGCATAGGATACATGAGCAATAGGAAGGGAGTGGTGTGTGTGTGTGTGTGTGTGTGTGTGTGAGAGAGAGAGAGAGAGAGAGAGAGAGAGTAAAACCATTTTGAAGTTGTCAAGAGAGACCAGCCCATCCCTAGGCTCCAGAATCATGAATTGAGCTTTGAGATACACCAATTCATCCTCAGTCAAAGCTTTAGATAGAGCCTGCAAACATGGTAGAAACAAATCGAAATGTTACTTTATAGCTCAAGATAAAGTTATCTTACAGCTGAAGGACTGAAGATAAAAAAAATGGAGCTATTTCAGCCAACAAGGTAAACGAGTTCATTTTGGCAATTTGATATGATAATAGGCAATAAATACGTAATCCATTCTGATATTGAAAATATGTGATTTTTTAGTTACTAAAAGGTTATCCGTCATTTTCCTTTCAATTATTTCAAAAATATAACACCTATATTTATCAGGGAAAAAATGATGAAAAACCAATTTTTGGAGCAGGAAGAAATGCTCTTATTGATATATCAGTAGGTAAAAAGCAGCAAGATTGAAGACAACATCGTGAAAGAGAAAAATAAAGCATGGCAAAATATAACAAGCAATGAAACCATTTAACATTGCAAGAGAACTCGGAGCAAAAATTATTGGTACATCCCTATCCAACGAATGATAAATATAGTTGAAAATAATAAATTTTACTATCAATTTTTCTAATATACCCCTACATTAATGTAATCAGTATTCAAGGTAATTAAATTACGCATGCAATTTTCAAGGTAATTAAACTATTCTTAGTACTAATTATTGTTTAATGCAAGAATCAATATAATTAGCATTCCAAAGTCATCTAATACAACTACAAATGAATAAATGTCATGGAAGATGAAATGTTTTTTTGGTTTTTAATTTAGTGTTCCAACTACAATTGAATAATGGAGTGGTTTATATTTGATATACCAAAGCACATTAAATAGGGGCATATTAGGAAACTAATATATTAACTACACTCTCAAAATCATATGAACGTAAAGAAATGTTGAGCAACAGAAGTATGTTAAAGTTTTAACTTAATAATTTTCCAATCTCCTTGGTCATTTGATTATTTGAGGATTGACTCTAATGCAAAACTGATAAGCTGTATGGCAACTCATGCAATTCAGCCAGTGCCTGTACCGAATTTAAAGTCTAGATGATCATATTTTACTTTAACACCCAGAGAGTTGAGCCCTAAGTTGACCATGATGTGCCTTCAATCCAACATCAGGGACCGCACAAGCGAAATGTAAAGCATTACGAACAACACAAACACTTAAGTAAACATATAGATGGCAAAACAAGCATTTAACACTTGAAAACAGTAAACTCATAAAAAGAATTCTGATTCAAATACTCGTATCTTGCAAAAGCAATAATGAATTATGCCGATCAGATAAAACAATACCTTTAGCGCTGCACGTTTGAAAGGTGTAGCGTGTAAATATGACTTAACCAATTTGTAGACTAATATATCTAAAGGAATAGGAAGGCTCTCGCTTCGCAACCATGGATGTGCTGCATTTCAATAGGTTTGCATCAGTTCATGTATTGACAAGAAAAGTATAAAGAACTAGTGCATTGTGAATCAACAAAGAAATGTAGATGACAGTTTCTCAGTGATTACAGTATTTTCAAGAAATGATTAGAGCTGCCCAAGAAAGAAACATATAACTGAATAAATGACCTCCAGCAACAACTTCCAGTAAAATATGTAAAAAGCAAAATTAACATCCTCGACAGCTACATCAATTAAAAGATCCACAGAATTACATAAGCAAGTGAAATTTGGCACTGTCGAGGAATTCTACACAGCGTTAAAAGAAGCAGATTACTTACTCAAAGCTTGAGCAGCGGTCATTCTTTTTCTGTAATCCTTGTTTAAAAGCCTTTTTACAAAGTCCTTGGCTTGTGGTGAGACGGAAGGCCAAGGCATGTCCTCGAAGTTTGGATCAGCCCTTAATACTGAACGAAATATTCCAGATTCTGTCCGTGCCCAAAAAGGTCTGCTTCCACATAGCAAAATATAGCAGATAACGCCAATGCTCCAAATATCAGCCTCCAAACTATAAGATCTATGGAGTACTTCTGGTGCCACATAATAAGCACTTCCAACAATATCATTTAGTCTTTCCTCTGCAGAAACAATTGTTTTGGGTGGAAAAAGAGATGATTTTTTTTTTTTTTAATATTCTCAGGGTACACCGTAACAATCAAAGCTATAAAAGACTGCTGTTGATTATAAAGGAATGATATGCCCAAGATAATAATAACCTCTCTTTTTAATACAACTTCTTAGCATATTGGACCAACACTAGAAGCATCATTCTATTTAAGTTTACTTTGTCTATTTTGAGAAATAGGTAAAAAACAAACATCATGAATCAAATACCAACATTAGAAAATTCTTGAAACTGGGCAACAGAAAATAACACTGATAATAATTAATAAGTTAATTACTGCGTTATCACACAAACTACAAAAAATTAGTAGAATGTCATGCTCAGCAAAATGACAGGCTGCAGAGTGAAAATTTAAAATGCCAGCAAAATATCTACTCGCCCATAGCTAGGCATAGGTTTCTAGGAGTCTTTGGTTCACTTCGTCAGCAAATAACTCACAAATGATTTAAGGCATTAAACTAGAGATGCTTTCCAATAAATTACCCTCAACAGGTAAAAAGTAAACTGACAAACAAACCTTTCATAACCTAATTTATTTTCATCTGTACTTCAGTCTTAAAGCATGCCAACATCTCAGCCATTCTATTGAAATTGAAAATAAATGATGTTAGTTATTGCAATGATATGAATGCACAAAAGCAACAAGTGGCACACACCAACAAACAAGCAATATGACACTCTTGAGGCACGTAAAGTCTGACAGTGTGGCGCCAAGCATTTCTACTAAATTTGATTGCAAAGAGATGTAGAAAAAATGGATATTGACAAGCCATATATGGAGGTCAAATTGACTTAGTATGATAAACTAAGAAAAGAGAAAAAAAGATGAATTTCATATGATAGTTACCCGGCCTGATAAAGTCAGAAAGACCAAAATCAATAAGCTTCATATCAGCGTTTTCGCTTCTAGAGGTAAAAAGAAAATTCTGCAATACAAGCAATTCAATCAACATCAACGAGAAGCTTAGTAGATAAATGACCATTTAACAAAAGCATCAAAGAATTATTGGGTGATAAAGGCTCTCCATATACCTCAGGTTTTAAGTCACGGTGGACAACTCCTTGGAGGTGACAGAATGAAACTACACTTAGAATCTGAACAACGATAAGTTTTGCTTCCTCTTCTGTATATCGACCCCCTCTGCAATGGATAAGTAACAGTTACAAACAGCATCCATCAAAAAATGGAAAATGAAAAAAACATTTTTTGTCACCCATATATGGATGTCCTGAGGGCCTATATGTCAGCTACAGAGAGAGTAATTTCACTCACTTCGACAATATTCTGTCCAGTAGTTCTCCGCCATCACACAACCTACAAGAAAAGAAAAGAGCTAATAAGTGGCTTAAATTATTCAAGTGATGTAGCAAAGAGACACGAAGAATAACAGGTACAGTTGTAACAATTAGTAAAGTAAACCAGTAACACTAACTTATTGTATGACATCTATTTACCAACGGTTGACCCCAATATGGAAAAGCTAAAAAAACCAAAATGATTACGATAGAGCTGGCTAAAATATAGTCCTCAAACCAAACTCCAAAATCCTTAAAAAAAAGGAAAGCACGACATAATATCTAAGCAAGACAGAAACCAAAAATTAACAATGTCCAACTGAGCACAAGTTTTCTGACATCCACTGTCGAGACGATCCTACGGCCCAAAGAAGACATTGGAAGGCCCAGTTTGTCTTTGACCAGTTTCAGTCAATGGTTTCGGATTTGGGTGAATATTACCTCTGTTTAAATCAGAAATGGTGGGATTCTGGCCAAATACATCATTTTGGGTGTCAAACTGCACTTTTCCATTGTCTCAGGAATTGTGCCTTTTCTTACAATTTTCTTTATTTTGTGGGTTGTTTTATAATTTAATTAAAGTAGGGTTTTGATATAAAGACTGCCAGACTGAATTGAATTAAGTTATATTTAGGAGTTTTCTCTATTTTCATATCATATTCTCTATATTCATTCGAATCAATGAGTCTTTGATTTACTATTTTCACACTTCCACTGCACTGATTTCAAAGAAAATCTGAATGACAATAACAGACAGATCAATGTCACAAAATCCGTGCATAAACAAGTGTAACTTTAGAAGATAAGGAAATACGTACTCCATTATCACATACACATTGTTGGCATCCTCACAAGCATCATAAAATCTAACTAGATGCTTATGGCCTGAAAGTGCTTTCAAAATTTTCACTTCTCTTCGAACATCTTCAATGGATATTGCAGTTGTCATCTGACAAAAAAAGTTTGTTCAGTTAAATACATATCAAATAAAGGAAAAGAACTATCAGACTGCAGAAAATTGAGAGCATAAAATTCCAACATAGTTGTCTAAACTTGAAACAAGTTCTCTAATTTAGGTTTCTCAAATTTGAATGCTTGATTTAAAAGAGGTAAAATTGAAGAATTCATTGGCGTTTTTAACGCATTTTCATTTCATGTTAGCTTGTGCGCACTTGCAATAAGCCATTTATACACCAAGTAAATGGTGCTATGAACAACTGAGAATCAAGTTTCTACAAGAAAAAATTTAGATCTTTAATGCTCAACCAAGTAAATGGTGCTATGAACAACTGAGAATCAAGTTTCTACAAGAAGAAATTTAGATCTTTAATGCTCAACTTTATTTGATAGACTTTCTTTTTTCGCATGGTTTAGCCCATCAGGAAACGCCCAGAACATATCTCTCTCTTTACACTTTTGTCATTTTGTTTAGAACTCCTTAATCTTCATTAATTCTAAAATTAATTCTCAGTCAATCTCACTTTGTCTTATAACAGTCACATTTAGATTCTAGTACATTATGAAGATCTGAAGAGAGCAGAACTCTCTTGCCTAGCTTCGATACTCTGATATCTGAAGATGCTGATAATCGGAAACAAAGTCTAAGACTTCCAGATTTTCTTTAAAAAAAATATTATCCTGAGGCCAAGTCCAGCTATGGCAAAAGAAAAAGAAACAAACATGCTACAAAGTCTAAAGAAGACAATAGGCAGGTTGATACTTGTATTGTGGAGTTTTAATCCGGGTAACAGGTTACTTAACAATTTCCATGTTTCACTCAAAACCAATGATAAGCCAGATAGATATTTGGGATCATTATGATATATCATTTTTCTTCTAGAGACATCATAAAAAAAGACAGATCATAATGGCTCTTATACAACAATTCCAAGGCAAACAAGCCAAATTAAATTCAATGCATGTTAGGACTCAAATTTGATGTAGAGCTCATAGATCAACAAATTATGACAACCTGTGTGCTTTGAAACCATATAGTACCTTAGGAAGAAAAGACTTATTCCCAGTTTCCCAGGCACATGCCACTAAGCTAAAGGGCATCCTAGAGAAGAGATCCTACTTTATGTGGTCTTGTAAATTACAGAACTAATTTGCTCAACTTTGAACAAAAAATTTTTTATTCACAGGGAAGCTGGCTTGTTGAATGGAAGTGCAAGGGTCAGTATGTTAAGCCGTGGAAATATCCCCAAGCTAACAAATAACTGCATTTTTTTCCAAATAGTAGGTGTGGGTGAAATTTGCTCTGTTTGTTAATACGCAAAGAGTTATGTACATCTCATCACTTTCAATGCAATAAAAGCATTCAAATAGAGGATTAAAGAAAGACAGACTACACTTGCCCATAGACACAGACATCCAACTCTTTTTCACCCAGCTCTATCAATTCTTATGACACTTTTTCTACCAGAAATTCATTAACCAACCTCGAAAAAGTATTCTTTTCTCCCAATTCTCTGAACATACTCTCTCTCTCTCTCTCTCTCTCTCTCTCCCAGAGCTCTGCACCGTTGAAGGATGGATAGTTTCTTTATTTTCCGGCATTAATAGTTGCCATATGTGCATAACAACAACAAAAAGTTTTTATTCAGTGTATGGAATTGAATCTGGAAACTTCCCTCCTCCCTCTCTGTGTATATTCCAACTGTGAAATGTTGCGGACAGCCTCTTTCAGATTTTCCACAATCATAATTTGCATACTAAACTCATCGCAACAGAATAACTCTCCCTTCCCCCCTTGCTGTTATTCTTCTTAACCTTTTTGTCCACTATAATTTTCAATTTACGATCTTACCTAGCAGAAAAATCAACCATATGAGTTTATTGATGTATGGCTTGAGAGTTACAAATACCAACTCCCTTATAACGTACAGAGCCCTGTTATTACTGACAATCAGTAGACAATCCCTAAGCTTTAGATATGTTCTAGAAATAGTAGTTGGGAAAAAAATGATAATACATGAAGTAGGATGGCTATCTCAAAACAGTTGTCTATACCACAAAGTATATTAGGATACTTTATTTGTAGCTTTCGGTTAGTTATGTTAGTAGCAGAACATAATAGGGGCCATTCTAACTGTTTACTCTTACTATCATAAAAGGTCCTTCATTGAAATCGTACTGTTTGTGATCCACCTAATAGCATCCGTAATGACTTCTGAATACCAATTCAAATATCTGCATATAAATTCAAGATAGTTGATTCACAAAAACTGACCTGATTTTTTATGTTCAGGTACACAAATCTTCTTTCTCCATTCTGCTTGTCTAGGATACTAGATCGACTCCTATATAATTGATGTTTTTCTAAACCTTTTTCATCTATGCTATGTCTAACAATCTTCACTGAACCGACCAAAAACATCTTAATTGTAGTCATCAGATTTTATCTACTGAAGGCAACACTTATTTGATCATAAATCAACAGAACAATGAGTCAGGTGGCCGAGCATACTTTTTGTATGCTTAACGAAACTCTAACTTGCAGCAAGTTGTAATAAGCAGAGGTAAATCAAATACAGAGTTGATATCATTTAAACCTTCTGTGGATAAAGCACTCGACTATAGAGCCAATTCCAAGATTGTTGGAACCGCGGCTTAACAAAAAATAATTGAAGTCTATACCTTTCCATCCAACATTGCTAACTAAGCCACCTTCTAGACACTAACATTTCAATCCTAAATAGAATTATATTCCATCTTTCTCTTACTATACCTGATAATTGCAACTGCTGCTCGCCTTACGTGTCCACCAAACATAATCCTAGTATATACTAGGATAAATCAAACATCTATCTTATCTGAGAAATGAAACTTCCATTAGAAAATATGCTTAGGTCTAGCACGTACAGACCTTAGATTTGGAGATGATTTTGACGGCAACAGGCAGGTCCTTGAGCTCTCCCTTTCGGCCCTTGGCATAGCAAGTGTGACCAAAATGGCCTCGGCCCACCTCTTTGCCAAGCTCATACTTTGCCCCAAAATTTTTATTATACCCAAAGTTCTTGTCCAAAGCCTGATGCCCCTCCGGCTCCTCCGTAACCCCCGCAGCGTCCTCCGGAATCGTCCCCTCCCTTGGCGGCTTCCCGTGCCCAAACCTCCTCACCAAAGATGCCTTGATGTGCTTCGCCGGCGACGGCGGAGGAAATGGCTTCTTAAAAAACCTCCTCGGTGTTGACCTCGCTGGTGACGGAGACACTCCCGCCGGCAGAGGACTGATCCCTCCCGCTCCAACTCCACCGTACGGGTACGGACTCGGCCAGGAACTGTTTCCAGCCGAAGATCTCCCCGGAGTATTCTTCGCCGATGGAGTGCCGTTACGCGACGGCGGCTCCGATGGCCGATCGCCGCCTCCACCGTCTACATCGGTGGCTGTAATGGTGGTCGTCGCATAAACATCATTATCTCCGGTGGGAATCGTCTTACCATAACACTGCCCCATCGCAGCAGCAGCAGCTCAGTGTCAACTCAAAAACACTATTTCTAATTTCTCTCTCTATACGTATATATGTATATATTACAACTGGATCGAGACTAGGTCAACACAAAAAGTCTAAGCATTTGACGGTGCAGATCGGTCCGAATCTCAAGATCAGAGCTGAGAAAAGGACCAGAGTTTAGAGAGAGAAAGAAAGAATCAACAGATCAACGGCGAGAAAACGATAAAAAAAGAGAATGAAAGTAAAATCCCAGTCATATATATTTTTATAATAGAATATAGATACGGATAAAAAAGAGTGTGTGGTGAAAGAAACAGAAATAAGTGTGAACGGAAAATCCAAGGGAAAATGATGTTCGAGACCCGACCCGACCCGACCCGACCTTATTTTTCATCCCTCACTTAGCCTTTCTCAGTTTCTCTAATAGAATAGTCAATTTTATCAAAGATTCAGAGTGAGAGATGAAAACAATGTTTACTATAAAACTATAAGAATGCGTTTAATTGCGAACAAGAAATTTGTATGAAAAGAAATAAATTCTAAGCAATTCAATTTCTTAAAACTTATTTATAAGAAAATTATTAAATGTGTTTGATTGATTTAGTTTTCAACTTAGAAAATATTATATCTGTTCATTTTTTAGTGATGGGTAGATGAGAGAGAGGAGGGATAAATAAAAAAGAGAAAGAGAGAGTGATTCCCTAGAAAATAAAATCCCATTCCACCTTAAAAAAATTATTTACCTTGATTTTGAGGAAAATATGATCACTTGACCAAAGGTAGGAAAATGTTTTTCATAGAAAAAAATGTCAATCAAACGTAAAAAAAAAAAAAAAAA
>CAIGRT010102972.1:0-15850 GCA_903798405.1 Fraxinus platypoda | reverse complement strand
TTTGCATTTTTTTGTGCACTAGTTTTTTTTACCTTTATTATTCAAAACTCCCGACAATATATTGTTCCTCGTTTGCAGATATCTCACAGCAATACACATGGTCATTCAGGGATGGTGAATAGAGCTGGTATGAGTGTAATTGGAAACCAAGGGTACAGCGGTAGCACAAATGGTGTTGGTGGTTCTATTCCTGGGATTCTCGCAACATCTGCTGCAATCGGTAATCGGACTGCAGTTCCAGGTTTAGGCGTCTCTCCGATTATGGGGAATGCTGGTCCACGGATTACAAGCTCAGTGGGGAACATAGTAGGTGGGGGCAACATTGGCAGAAGCATTGGTTCTGGTGGAGGATTGTCTGTGCCTGGTCTAGCTTCACGGCTAAACTTAACTGCCAATAGTAGTTCTGGAAATTTGAATGTGCAAGGACAAAACAGGCTTGTGGGCAGTGTGCTTCAACAAGGTAATTCATCATGAAATAATTATAGTTCTTTCCAGCCCCCTGACTTAGTTTTTCTACAGCATTTGCAAAGTGTCATTTGGACAGGACAGGTTTCTTGGTGATGTAAACATTCGTTCTTTGTCTATATGGATTTGCACTTTCTAAAAAATAATTTTTAAACACTTGATCTTCTCCAAGTGTTGTTTGCCTAACCTCCAAGGTGTAAATAACGTAATATTTGTCATTAACTCAGATGTATTTAGTTGAGGCTCTAAAATACACCTGGATGAACATGTACCACCACCTGTACATTAGCTGTGGCCAGCTAAAAAATAAATCAAATGAATGGACTTTTCTACTGTATAGATGTGCATCTAGGGGTGGGCGTTTGACTAAAATTGAGCCTCCTGAGCTGGAACAGAGAATCGATCGGGTCTCGAATACCCGAATTTGGAACAGAATTTGTCCATTTTCTACGTTTTTTTTTAAATTTTTTATAGTTTTTTCACCCTGACCAAATGACCTGGCCTTACAAGTAGTAAGTTTGCAAGGCTCTAGTAGCAAGTACCCTAATCAACCAGATTCATTAATTTGAATAATTGAATCATATCACTCTCGTTCATAGCCATTCTTGAATGCACTTAATGCGTTGCCCAACCCACAAACCCTTCTTGAGGCGTCGCACGTAGAGCGACAACCGGAATTGGATACTATTTGTTGATGTATTTGCATTGGATTAACAATGTTGAATTATGTATTTGGTGACATTTTGTTTCTTCTATTTCGGCTAGATATTGAAAAGATAACTTGTGTTGTCAGCTTACGATTTTTTAAAAAAATATTATGGATGGAACTGAACCCGATGCCCTTGTGTAATTGCATTCGTGTAGAACATGTTTTGAGTACTTGAGAATCTGTCAGCAGTACATACACCTTTTTTCACTCGAGATTGTGTTGAAAGGGATTTAAAAAATCTCTTTTATTTTCATATCAGAGCTGCAATTTTCAAGACAAAAAAATTGATTAATGTGTTTTGTGATTTAATAATTATCTTAAAAACTGTACCCAATGTTCCACTCATGGTTATTGTCTTCATTTAGACAATGGTCATCCAGCTTTGTATCTAATGTTGCCATTTGTATATGATGAAGATTCATAGAGATATTATTTGAAGATTTGCCAGGATTTGAAATTAGAATTTATTTTGAGTCTTATTTTATTTTATGTCTATAGTTGGTTTCTTGAATTAGACTTGTAAATATGATATAATGAGTATTAATGCTTTGTTACAATTTGACTTGATTATTGAATACGAGTATATTTCTGTCTCCATTTTTACTTCTTGGTAAGTCTTCAAATGATATCTTTATGAATCTCCATTAGTATATAAATAGTGTATCCCAATTGATATTTCATTTGCTCACTAATCACCATTTGCTTATCTTATTCCTCTATATCTGTGGTTTAGTTTGATGCTTGTCTTTTAGCTATTCGCTTGAATGTGATTGAAAATATTTGGCCTTCACAATAAAGTGTTTCTGTTGAGCCATAGTATTTTTTGAGCATCTGTAATTCTGCAAACACCTTGTTACCTGATTGTGTTGAATTTTCTTTGGGTAATGGATTCTAAGAATTTCTTATATTTGCACAAAGAAGCTGCATTTTTCAAGTTCAAAGTTGACAAAGTGGTTTTTGTGATATAATAATCACTTCAATATCTGAACTGAATATTCCACTGTGGTTATCGTGGATAAAAATAGTGTGGAGTGGGGCTGTGGGCCAATTAACAAAAAAACTAAAAAATTAATCATTACCATGTTTTGTGTTGGGCAAACTTTTGAATGGATCCAAGTTGGCGCAATGACCCAATTTTTGTTTAGTTGTTGATTTTTAAAAAAAAATTAATTTGAGAATTATTTACAAAACAAAATAGGAAAAAAAAGAAGCTGTTTAATGTTATTCTAATTAAATTGTCTCTAATGTTTTTCGTGTCCTTTTCCGATAAATCACTTGTGGGCCTGTTTGAGTTGAGTCTGTGCTTAGGTGGGGTTTGGGGAAAGATAGGAAAATTGATTTCATTGCTTTCGTTGTTGACTTGGAAGAAAAAGGTGGTGTTCGGGGCAATCAAACTACAAATAAGACTTAAAAATTTTCTACCCTTTGGGGGACAAGATTTTATCATGTTATGTTTTCATTTTACATGGTATTTTGGTCAGAAATTTTTATATTGATATTTATTATCCTACTTAGTATTGATTTGCTATGTTTTAGTGAAGATTTCTTTCATTCTTCGGTGTTATTACATTTTGGTGGTATCTGATGCCAAGATGAGTGATGCATATATTTGTAGATATAAGGAATGAGGACTAAATGACTGTTCCTGCCTTCAGCTTCTCCGCAGGTAATTTCTATGTTAGGCAATTCCTACCCTTCAGCCGGTGGTCCTCTGTCACAAAATCATGTTCAAGCTGTGAATAACCTTAATATGGGTATGTTCAATGATATGAATGCCAATGATGGTGGTTCTCCTTTTGACATCAATGATTTCCCTCAACTGAGCAGTCGTCCCAGTTCTGCTGGAGGTCCTCAGGGACAATTAGGTAATTGAATAGCCTGGTGCTTTTCTTGTCAATAATTCTTTTAATTTCTTATTTCTCTGGTTTCGGACTGACTATTAACCCTAGTATTTCAGGTTCATTGCGGAAACAAGGTCTTAGCCCAATCGTTCAACAAAATCAAGAATTCAGTATTCAAAATGAAGATTTTCCGGCCTTACCAGGATTTAAAGGTGCTTGCATGTTTTTGAACCTCAAAGCAGACATGCTTTCTGCTATTTCTAATGAAGTGTTTTTGTCATAATCTGTTGACACTGTTGCCTATTCCAAGTACTGCTTTCAAAATGAGTAATCGAATCAAATCAGTTTTAAGTAGTAGTTAGAGAACAAAATGACCATTGGGACGTGCCAAGGTAAATCCTGGTATCATCTTGTATAGATAACAGAATGAGCATCTGCTGATAATTTACTCCTGTATGCAACCGCTCTCCTAGATGTGGTCATAACTATGGTTAGTTTTCCTCGAGTACATTATTATTATTCTGATTGCTCTCAGTTTAGTAATCTAATCGTAGATAGGTTCTACTATTCTTTTTCCCAAACTGAACATGGTTTAGATTTTTGAAACTGTGCATCCAGAAGACGTCAAAACAACTAGGTATTAGACATGTCATAATTCATACGTGTTTAAAGCAAGTTGTCAGACACCTGGGATATATGTTTACATGCAATTGTCTGAGCTGGTACTTCATACCCATTAACAAGAGTTTGCAACATGATCGATAAACCATCCAAGAATGTATAAGCTTGAAGATTTCTGGGAGTAGTGGTTCTCTAATGCTCAAAAAAATGCCTCTATGGTGTTATAAGTGTTATAAATTATTTGGCTGGAATAATTAGAAAATGTTGAAGGAAAGAGTTCGATTCTTTGTCTTTATAGGAGAAGGCTAGACTTTTAGCTTCTCTTCGGGAATTTACAGGTAATGAATTTAAAGATTTTCCTTTTATCTGGTAATTCTCAATTGGAATTTTTGATTTAGAGCATGTTTGAGATTGCTTAGAAGGGGTTCAGAAGCACCTTTTTTTTGGCAGCATCAAAGGTGATGCTGCCAAAAGAAAGGTGGTTTTGATCTCCTTTTAAGCATACCCGTTCGTGCTCTTAATTTGAATATTTTCTCTCTAGAGGACCTTTATCATCTCATTCCTTCTTGTTGATCCTAAGTTTTATTTTAATAATTTTTTGGTTTCCTATCAAACGAAAAAAATAGCATAGACTTTATCAGCTGTGATGTTAGGGTCAATGTGCATGCTCGTGGTGTTTTCTCATCCTAAATCCTTTATTAGGTCTATTGCTGCTAGTGCGCATTTTAGGCTATTATCCTTCGTGAAACATCTAGTCTTGAGAAGTGTTATGTGATGCCGTACAAGACTTAAAGGCACGGGCTTGATTTTGCCCCCGTTTGGCCCCCATTATTTGGGATTATAATTTTTGGAATAATATTTTTTTGGAGAATGGGTGATTGAAAAAGAAGAAAAGTTTTTGTAATATTATTTTATTGGAGAATGTGTGGTTGAAAAGAAGAAAGAGGAAAATGTATTATAATTTTAATGGGGGCCAAACGGGGGCTTTAATAGTTTATTTATTTAATTAGAGTCTAAATCATGCTTTGTGTGATTGGGGTCTAATTATGTTTTGGTAGTAGTTGAGGGACCAATTGAGTAATTTCAATCATATTAGCAATAGGGTTTTTGGTTCCTTATTAGAACAGCCGCTCACAAATGGAATTTTGCTGGCTTTTGATATTGATAAAATAATAATATGATTGTGATTTGGGATAGTTTTTCTCTAATTTTTTATCGCTTTTCAGTATTTGTGCGCGAATCAACGAATCATTTTATGTTGGAAACATGAGTTTGATTGTTTAAAACTTGTGAAAATTATACTGTTAGATTCTGTGAAGTTAAGTGATGGGAAACGACTAAAATCCACTCCAGACGAAACAAGTAGAAAAGATAAAATTTTCTGTTAGATAAGATTTTATCAGATAAGATTTTATTTGAATTTATTTAGATAAGTGTTTAATTTTATTCATTGTTATCTGTAAGAAGTTCTCTTGGAATTAAAGACTGTGACCTAGGTGTTTCATTTTGAGCACAACTATAATATTATTGAATCAAAGTTATATATTTTACTTCTCTCATTTCTTCTCTTTCCGTCAATTTCCTTTTCTTGTTACGTCTTATGTATCAATGGAACTTCTTGCCTTTCTTTTTCCTTCGACTCATTGATAATAGTCGGCCCTAAAACACCTCTCTGGCAATGTAAATATATTTTTGAATTCATGTTTTATTTAGTTTTAGTTTAACTCTTGTCAATGACGATCTATTAGACTTTGTGCAGGTGGGAATGGTGACTATTCCATGGACTTACACCAAAAGGAGCAACTTCACGACAGTTCTGTTTCCATGATGCAGCCTCAACACTTTTCTGTAAGTTATACTTATCCGTTATGAGGGTTTGGAGCATTTATAGTTGGGCTTGGATGCAACACAGTTTTTCTCTCTGTTCTCATGTTCTGATTGAATTTACAGATGGGAAGGTCCGCTGGTTTCAATTTGGGGGGAACATACTCATCTCATCGGCCACAACAGCAACAACAGCAACATGCCCCATCAGTGAGTAGTGGTGTTGTCCCTTTCTCGACTGTAAACAACCAGGATCTACTTCATTTACACGGTTCAGACATGTTTCCATCATCTCATTCAACATATCATGCACAGGTGTGCTAACATGCTTTGTGGAATTATTTTTAGTAGTGTGTTATTATTTATTTTCTAACAAAGTATTAAATCACAATTAACTTTTCATTATCAACTTCTTTTTTTTTTTTTTCGGTTGAACAAATCTGTTTTTCTCTGCCTCAGTTTTTTTTTTCTCTTACTCTGAAGTAATGGGAAATACTTTTCTGAACAAGGCAATATTATTTGTCTGCTTTGTAATACCAGCCACCTTGGCCTCTCTGACTAATACCTTAAAAGAGGTTTAACTGCTAGCTTAAATGTCAAGTTTCAAGTACCAGCGCATCATTTTTGCAGCATGTGGATATAATTTTTTACGTAAAGCATGTGTATCGTTCTTATTATCTTTCAATATTGAACTCTATAATAGAGTTACAGTGAACACCTTATCATAAACAATTACAGCAGATAATTTTTGTAATCATTAGATGTATTAATTGTAAACGTCAGTCTTTTGATTGGTTATGTTCCCATGAAGTACGGAAGGACATGTACGATCGATTGAAGTATAACATAGTTTTATTTGCTATTAATAAATACTTCACTTCGATCTGTGTTGTCATTGTAATTTACTGAAAGGAGCAACTTATCTTCTGCTGTCGAAAGTTGACATACCTGCAACTAAACTCATAATATCCTTCTGAATTGGAGAAATATGCCCTACTTGAGCTTGTTTCCATCTCTACTTTTCTTGGAAATTTTGGAAGTAAACAAGAAAATTGTACTTTCTTAGGCATCTTCTTCTAACATAGAAAAAAGTGTGTTTGATGCCACCAACTGCTCTTTTATTGTAGCCATAGTTGACAACCAAGCAATCGTCATATCAATATTTTATTATTTTATGAGCAATTCCTACATCTATGGAAAATCAACAAATAAGTTGTAAGAGTGACACGAAAAGATGTGTACCTGTGTGCGTGTGTAAACCCCTCCTATATTGATACCATATGAGAATTGATTCAGTATAAAGGATTTTATTATTATTATTTTGGAAAAATGATTTACTGTTAATATATAAACGATGATTATAAGTAAGAGGATCTACTGTAGTTTATATGTAAATATGAATGATGGCTTACGTGAGTGAGTTTGTGGAAATTTTTTCCTCCTGGTGAAAAAGATGTAAACTTCTATGGGTGTGGTTTGTGTGAAAATTCTCTCCTATAATTAATTCTATGCAAGAAATGTTTCCATAGAAAGGATCACCTTTTTGAAAACATTTTCATAAATGGGCATGAGAATATTGAGTTTGTGCGCGGGGAATGGAGTTCCTATAAATTGTATTAGTTATTTTAGATTATCGATATATAAATATTAATTGTAAGAGGGTCTATTGTAGCTTGTAGATGTGAATGTGAATGAGTTTTACATGAGTTACTTGGTGTAAAAGTTGCTTCACGACACTGCTTTTCTTTCCTTGTTGCAATAGCTTAATAATTTTCTTTGTTTCTATTTATTTGATCAGACCAGTGGACCCCCAGGTATGGGACTACGACCCCTGAATTCTCCAAATTCGGTTTCTGGCATTGGGTCGTACGACCAGCTTATACAGCAATATCAGCAGCATCAGAACCAGTCCCAATTTCGCCTGCAGCAAATCTCTGCCATAGGCCAGCCATATAGGGATCAAACAGTGAAGCCCATGCAGGGTGGACAAACCACTTCTGACCCTTTTGGTTTGCTTGGTTTGTTGAGTGTGATAAGAATGAGCGACCCTGATCTGACATCTCTTGCACTTGGAATTGACCTAACAACCCTTGGATTGAACTTGAATTCTTCTGAAAATCTTCACAAAACATTTGGTTCCCCATGGTCTGACGAGCCTACCAAGGGAGATCCAGAGTTTACCGTGCCACAATGTTATTATGCTAAACAACCGCCACCTCTAAACGTGAGCTTTCTTTCCACCCTTATCTATACTGCTGCTTTTCTGCCAAATTTTTACCTGCTGAATTTTCTTGTATTCGCTGCAGCAAGCTTACTTCTTAAAGTTTCAATTAGAAACTTTGTTTTACATCTTCTACAGGTAAATCTTTAGACCACACTCCATTTATATTGCCTTTGATCTGTCACTTTAAATATGAGATTATCTTTTTCTTTGTGGTTTCATGCAGTATGCCGAAGGATGAAGCCCAATTATATGCCGCAAATGAATTGTATGCCCATCTTAGACATGAATATTTGTTTCATTTCTTGTTCGCCTGTTTATTTTTTCTCAAATGCAGAATTCAGTCCCTGGGAAATCCACGTCTTTCACTGAAATCTTTATACACTTGCCTCCTATTATATTCCTTTCCTTTGGTTGATGCTAATTTTGCTGCATAGAGTAGTAATTTGACTGAGTTGTCCCAATTACTTTTAGGTATAACAGAGGTTGGTTTTACCATAGAGAGCATCGTTTGTGGTTTATGAGGAATGTTAACGTGGAGCCACTTGTAAAGATGAATTCATATGAGAGAGGTTCTTATATTTGTTTTGATCCAAATGCATGGGAGACAGTCCGCAAGGTTTGAAATTTCATTGCCTTCTTCATTTGTCTGCTTTTTATTGAATTCAAACCTTTGGGTTGATTTTTTCCATTTTGATTCCGACATTGTTTGGTTTAAATTAATGCAGGATAATTTTGTTCTCCACTATGATCTGGTGGAAAAGAGACCAGCTCTACCTCAACATTGACAAAATATGCTGTTTAAATGTACATCTACTGGTTCAACTGATTAGTAGGACAGAAGTAAGCTCGTGCTTAGTTTTTCTTCTTTTTGGCAACTTGAGCAATTATTGCATTATTATCGTCTCAGTTACTGCAATCCGACTTTTGTATCTTTTGCTCAGAATTTGATATTCAAGCCCAATAGATTGTGTTCTGTGCATTCTTTTCATTTCCAGTTTTTACTAGTCGGCAGTTTCTCCATGCATCAATTTGGTTTTGAAGGGTGGAAAATATGTCCTGTCAACTTTAGTATATTGTTTGTTACCCAACAAGTAAAGAAATCTTCTATTAAAGGTAAGGAAAGATTAGCATGGGATGCACACCCTATAACTAAGCTTCGACCTTTATTATTCAATGCTCTTAGAATGTGTAGAGCAGTTGGTTTTATTAAAAATTGTTCACGTTGAACACCTCGTGAATGCACATCTACATGCTATACTTGTAAAATTCTAGACATCGGTGTTTGCGTTTCATTGTAATACCTTACTATTCCTGCATTCATGTTCTGGCTTTAGTTCCTCGATGTCATGTAATTTTTTTATCTCACGCCTCTTTCAATACTGTTCAGCACAACTTGGTCTAACTTACGAAACATTTCTTAAATGCTACTGTTTGAACGGGTTTTGAGATGTGGACTTTGAAACTCATGAAAAATGTTGTATGAAGTTACAGGGGTAAAATTTGGAGTACTACTGTGATTGCCACTTGTCAAAATTGCTTTTGATGGATTATACGATTTGAACATGTTTGAATTTGCCGATTTCTGTTCACATCATTTTGTTTTTTCAAGATTGAAGCTGTAAATGAAGGCCCTGTGCAAATCTAATAATCGCGTGATGAATTCAATAGTTTAGATAATTTGATTTCGTTGAACTCAAAACTTGTATGGAAATGTATGTCTCGTATGTCCTGTTTAGTTGAACATACTAAGTCTTTCTAGTTTTTATTTGCTGCCCTGCTTCCTATTAGCTTCTAATAGATTTTTCTCTGTATTAATTTATTTCTGTATATTAAGTCGTTTCATGCCATGTTAGTCTCATTAGTTCTGATTAAAAGCATGTTTGGGAAGTGTGTATGAATGTTTTAAATTATAAATAGATAGAAATGAGTGACTGATAAGGAGGTATCACTTGTGGGTCCGTCAAAATATGTGAATAAAAAATGGGCAGACTATCTTGTCATCTCATATTATATTATTGTTGTGCACGTGTTCACTGGAAATTGGGTCGAGAGTCTAAGCTGTTTCTCCGTGCTATGACGATCTTGACTGTTTATCAAGATCAAGGAACATATTCTTCTGCCCGACCGTTCTTTGTAAAACAATTTCTAGGCAATTAAATTTTTTGGAATTCATTTTCTTTCCAACCATTTTCCACCTTCGTAATCAAACTGACCCTAACTATTTTATATTTTTTTATGATAAAAAATCGCACAACGATAATAATTAGACTCCACAACTCAACATAAATTATAGAGAATGCTGTACTTGAGCAATTGCCAAATAACAAAGTAACTTACTCGAAAGTTGTACAATTTCTCATTTAGTTTGTACAATTTTTCATTTAGTTTGACGACATAATTGAAATGACTTGAGCATAATAAGCTACCATTGATTTTGCATCTTCAAGAAAGACCTTCAGAGTTTGCTCTTAATGCATGTAACAGGTGCCACAGAACAAGATATATATTTCAAGTAATTACATCATCCTAATGCCAAATGAACCCAAACAAGAAGTCCCCATCATTTGGCAATAAAAAGGGTATAAAATTCAAGTAGTTAACAATAACATTTATGTTAACTAGCAATACATAAGCAGTTATGAGCACAAGAAACTTGAGAAGACATTGCTTCCAGCACAAGAAAAGCTTTCATAGTGCATACATTTTCTTGAAATCATTGTTTAGGACTTCTGAATCTGAAAGTAAAGATTTCGACCAAGACCGGTCTCTGCTGGCCTGCATAGAGTTCTTTCGTATGCTCTTCTTGTTCGAGGACTCTATCCGATTCATAATCACCCAATAACACATCGTACCTATTGTTGTTGCCAATATTGTAGTTCCTATAATTGTCACTCCAATTGCAAGCCACCTATCGTGCTTTCCAACTACAACAAACGACAATGCCAAGAATGCCACCGAAATAAGCACACAAGCTAACCACATTAGCTTGTTTATAATCGCCATCATCTGCTTCTTCGCCTTGCTTTCTATTACCACGACTGAGGTTTGCACCACCACGACTGCTAGAGAAATGAACAGGGCAACAGAGTCGAAGATTAAGAAAATCTGAAACGAAGGTTTTGGAGCAATATTTGCTTCCCCAAGGGAAAGCCCTGGAGGAATATCATTAGGGTCATCGACATATTGGCCAGGAACAGTGAATATTGCGGCAAATGCAACGGTGGCAATGAGTACAGCCACAACAGTAGTCGAGTTAATGGCATTGTTGAGCCCCTCGGTATGCATTTTGTTGAGGCGTTTAGCTATACCTTGCACGCGTTTTCTAGTTTGACGCGTGTGTTCTAATTGATAATGAACTTCATGCTTTATGTCACTCACGGTTTGCTTTAGCTCCCGAGCTGGACTTGTAGTCTGAGGCTTTATCATCGTTGCACTCTGAACACCGTGCTCCTTCAGGATGGCTGCAATATCAGCATTCCCCATTTTCCCTGCGGTGTCGAAGGCAGTTTCATGAGACCGGTTAACAACTCTTGTATCGGTTTCGTTCTGTCCTAGCAGCATCTTCACAATCTGCATAAGTTAAAACAAGACATGAAACTATCAACAAACTATTACCACAAGTTAAAGATTTCCCCAAAATTCTAATAAAATAAGACACGACTACAAAAGTACCTGTGACCTCCCTTTCCGGGTGGCTATATGCAATGCGGTGTTTCCCTTGTTGTCGACCATATTAATTGACATCGGATCTGCTTTAATGAGTTCCTCTACAACCTCGAGATTTCGTCCTTTAACGGCCATGTGAAGTGCGGTCTGTCCCTTTTTATCAGTTCGAGTTGCAATCCCGGGCTCCTTACTCAAGAGGGCCCTAAGAACTTGTGTATGCCCATTTCTTGCAGCAGAATGCAAGACTGTTTTCCCATTACTTTTAGCTATAGTGGCAAGGCTGCTTTCGGATTCCAAGAGATAATTTACGACCTCTATGTGCCCTTGAGTCCCTGCAGTATGCAAAGCCGTGGTATTTGCAATATCAACGGTCATGGACAGCTCGGGATGTGCTTCCATCAACACCTTCACCACTTCTGCAATACACGAAGTTAAGATTTACGTTGAATCTTAATCAATAAACAGATAAAACAAAACGAAAAATCTAATCTTGTATTCACAAATACCCAAATCCCCTTGTTTGGCAGCTATGTGAAGTGCATCAAAGCCATTCCTCGCTTTGATTCCAGCAGCCGCAAGGTCATAGAATTCAATCATCTCCCTCACCAACTCAAAATAACCGTATTCAGCAGCTACGTACAAGGCTGTTTCTCCAGCTGAATTTTGTTTCGATAACAACTCTGTCAATTCTTCCTCTCTAGTACCATTGATGATTTCCCTTATGGCAACAATATTCCCTGCTCTAGCTGCAGAATGCAATGCAGTATCGTCTCGCTTCCCTGTCAATTGTTTCGTCATCTTTTTCCGGGGGGTGGCTGGCTGTACTTCCGGTCCCTCCATCGTGTCGAATAATTAAAAACCCTCCTTCAGCTTATTCTAATCTACAACAGGAAATCTCTTCTTCCTCCCCTCAGAAACCCCTATCAATAATCGCATTTCAAATCCCAATAAGAGAGAGCAAGACTAACAATAACAAACTAAACCTTATTCCCGATAAGTCTTATTATTAAAACCTGAGAATAAGCTAACCAACCCTGTTTATCTGGAATTTATCAAAAGGACTTGAAATTGTTACCTAAATTCCATTATGAATGAATCACACAATGAAACTGCTCAAAAGCTAACCTAAGCTCCACTTCTTCCCCCACATGACCAAGTTTTTCATTCAATCTAAGCCCTTCTTTTTCTGATTATGATCTCAAAGAGGATTCACAATTTTTTTTGGCTGCAAAAAAAAAAATAATAATAAAAATAATAAAAATCTGTCTATATAATCTCTCTTGCAAACATCAACTCAATTATCAATCTATTGATTATTTCTGCTTTTCTCAATGGATTACAACTATAAAGATCAAATTGCTTTAACAATGAAGGCAAAAATTTACCTGTGGTGGGAAGGAAAAAACCCCTTTTGCCTGCTTATTTAAAAACCCAAAAGCCATACATTTAATAACTTACTTATAATAAAAAACAATCTTTCGTTGAGATTTAAAGATGATAGAAATCAAAATGTTTAGGGCTTTTCTTTTGTAATGGAATAAGAAAATGATATAAAAAGGTTACAAATGCAAGAGGTTAAGAGAAAGGGGCCATGAAAGAAAGGCACATGACATCCAACAAAAAACTTTATATATATATATAATGATATAATGTATCTATACATCACATTCAGAACTCTGAATTCATAGAGAAACAGAAATTAACCTATAAAAGATGGGTCTTTTGTAAGTTGATGATTATGGGTTGTCTGTTGATGGAAAAATAAAAACAGATTTAAAGAGAAATCAGAATATTCTTTTCAATTTCTTAAATTTGCTTTTTTGAGGCAAAATTTTGAGAATCAATGGCAGAATAACCAAACATGGACAGCATAACAAGTGTTGAATGGAGATACTGTGAGGTGCTGTCCCTCCTAATTATAAGGGATGTTGGTACCATGGTTAAGGGTGGGCAAATGAACCTATATTAGGGGGGTCGACTAGAATCTAGTCGAGTTTGACAGTTCAGTTCGGTCTTAGCTAAAAAAGAATTTAACTTTTAATCGAGAATGAAATATGTTTGCTACATATATATATATTTTTTGATAACCTTAGATGTTCGGACCAACTTGCGCACATCTCGACTAATTCCACGAGACTGTAAAATTTATGGCCAGGTACTCACCTCAGTGGCCCCCCTGAAGGGACTCGAACTGGTGATCATTGAAGAGCAAACTGTAGACCTGTTTGCTATTAATCATTAGGCGAATAGGTTTTTCGGATAAAATGAAAATTGATTTTAAAGTACATTTCGTATGGTCAAAACTTGCAATCTAAATCGGGGACCAGCCAGCTAGTTCTATTTGATTCGGTGCGATTTCATCACTTAGTTTTATGTGTAAAAATTACTTTGACTTTGTCTAATTCTCTTAAGGACTTGACATGATCGAATCGTGTTTGTCTCTAATCGTGATGAATATTATTTATACCACGCGCGCTATTGTCGAATGTGGTCTTGATAGGTGGAGAATTATGAATGACCTTTTTCTTTTTCACTATTTTGTGGGCCTTTCAACCAGGAGCAGCTGGTTAAAATAAATAGTCAAGATGGTCCAATGAAAAGGAAAAATAGAACGCCAACAGCTTATTACAAGTGATGAGTTTGGAATTTGTTTGCTACGTTCACACATAACTAAATTTGTTAATTGTCATTTAATTATATTTAATAGTATGGTGTAGTATTCTCTCTCCATTTTCATATCTTCTAGAAGCAACTAAATATCATTATGCTTCGAAGAAGCTCGACTCTCGATATTTGCCTCGGAGCATGAGGGCGCGAACACCAATGAAAGTAGTTGAATTAACTTACAACCTATCAATTTATGAAAATAGCAATTCCGTTCAATTAAGTCGGTATAGAATAATTAAATAACACTTCGAATCAAGCCCTTGGGTTCTTTATAAGCATTGATTTCCTTGCAAATAGGGTGAAGGATCTCCATATATGAGGCTGATTTATGGAGTCTAAAATCTTAATTGGTTGATTGAATCTCTCATTTTTTGATTGGACAATTACTATTTCAACTATTCTGCAATTGAAAAGTAAGAGATGCTTTTTATCATTTATTCATATTAACGAATATATACTTCAAAACCAGTATGGGATGAGCCAATGTCCATGAAATAGAGCACTCTCTCTCATTTTTCACATGGTGGGTCCCTAGTGGAAGATTCGCATGATCATCTATTAGAGCGTGATTAAACAAATTTGACAGTTGATTTAAAGGGATAATTGCAGCAGCGGTATCAAACATTTTATTTAGTAACAGACTTTTGTCCAAACCTTTCATTTGTGCCACAAACGGTACCAAACTTTTCAAAATTTCGCAGTTGAAGTCCAAATTGACGGTTTCTATTAGTTTGACCGTTAGTTGACCAAATAATTGATCTTGATAATAATTTTGACTAATTTAAAAATGTTAAAATGGTAATTTTACATTTTTTTTTATAATAAAATAACTAAAATCAAATAATTAAATTTAAAAATAAAAAACCAACTCCTCCACCACCACATTCATTCCCATCACCCAACTAATTTTTTCTTCTCTCTCTTCCTCCACCTCCACCTCCTCTTTTTCTTTTTCTTCTTCATCTTTAATTAATTAAACACTAGCCCCCATCGCGTTACAGCCAAAGAAATATCCTAATGATTCTAACGAGTGCTTTTTTCCTTTTTCCCCATTTTCTTGTTGTCTCGCATTTTGGGGTTTTAAGTGTTTCTTTTTCATGATAAGACATTTGTGGGTTTTCAATTTTTTTTTCTCCTCTCTATAATCCATGACAATTCAAATTTGGCCAAAATGAGTGAATATAGGGACTTTCATTGCAATTAAAACGTTGTGCAGATAATAAGATCTTTATAGATGTAGATTAGGCCATGTTTGGTAGAATAATGCTATCTAGTATCAATTTAGGTGATCACACTTGATAAATCAAATTGAATGTATCATTTGATTTTACATTTAAAGAGAGAGCAGAATATTCTTTTCAATTTCTTAAATTTGCTTTTTTGAGGCGTAATTTTGAGAATCAATGGCAGAATAACCAAACATGGACAGCATAACAAGTGTTGAATGAAGATACTGTGAAGTGTTGTCCCTCCTAATTATAAGGGATTTACCTCATCCACAATACTCTAGGGGCTGGGCGGGGCCGGGCGGGGTTCAACCTTTCTTTTTTTGAGGGATGTTTGTACCTTGGTTAAGGGTGGGCAAATGCACCTATATTAGGGGGGTCGACGAGAGTCTAGTCGAATTTGACATTTCAGTTTGGTCTTAGCTAAAAAAGAAATTAACTTTTAATCGAGAATGAAATCTGTTTGCTATTAATCATTAGGCGAATAGGTTTTCCGGATAAAACGAAAATTGATTTTAAAGTACATTTTGCATGGTCAAAACTTGCAATCTAAGGCCATCTCCAGTGCTGCATCAAAATTTCCACCAAACTAAAATTCATCTCCAAT
>CAIGRT010102955.1:0-14835 GCA_903798405.1 Fraxinus platypoda | reverse complement strand
GAATGGAACCGAACCGAACCGAACCGAACCGAATAGAACCGAACCCGAACGGTTCCATAATTATATTTGGACCCGACGGGTCCATTTATTAAATACCCGAAAGTTTTGGGTCGGTTCGATTCTCTTCAGAATCGAACCGAACCGAACCGACTCACGGACAGCCCTATCTACTACAACCAATATTAAGTAGTAACTCTACTAAAGTGAGTTCCAAATATCCACTTTTAAAAGTTTGAATAAAAGTATGTTTGATTGCAATCATGAAAATTGCATCGAAAGAAAATAAGTTCTAGACAATTCAATTCTAGGAATTGTCTAGAATTTATTTGCATGGAAATTATTAATTAAATTTGTTTGATTTGTTTAATTTTCAATTTAGAAAATATTATACTTGTTTATCTTTTAATGATTGGTAGATGAGAGAAATAAGGTAGATGAGAGAGAGAATTGCTTAGAAAATAAAAACTTATAATTTCCTAAAGAAAATATTTTTCTTATTTTTGAAAAAAATATGGTCACATGACCAACTTTTAAAAATATTTTTTATGAAAAAATGTCAATCAAATACCCAAAGTAGGGACTTTAGTGAAAAAATCAAATACCTAAAAGTAGGGATTTTAGTGAAAAATGACATTTTCAAAGCCAATGACATTCCAACAATTTTTTTCCTACAAAATAATCATTATTTAACCAATATTATCCCAAATATCTACTTCTGAAAAATCACACTTTATCATGTTGAATTTGCTAACCGCCAAGGAGAGAATGGCGGGTGTTGTGCTTCCCTATTTGCCTGTAACCAAGCCCTCGACTGTGTTCAAAATACCAACATATCCGAGGTTTGGTATTTCAATCTCTGAATATTCCGATCACATTATCGACCACTGAATTCTTCGGCATTCAGTTGGCTCTCTCAATATTATATCCTTGTTTTAATCAGCTGTTTGTAATCACAGTGCAAATTTGAGAATATTTCGACCGAGCAAAATTTCCTGCGATTATTCGTGTTTTGAAGTAAGTGTGAAGCTTAATTTTAATAGTACTGCTGCGGTTGTATTTCTTGTATTGCTTTGAACCGTATGTAACAATCTAATTATACCAATTGAGTACCCATCCCCTTACAAGCCGGTTTCTACCCAATGTGTTTGCTACAGAAACCGTAGTATCTTAAAATATGTGCCATCTTTATTGTCCGTAAATAATAAGGAAATTGAAAATCCGTTTTTTAAGTGTCCATTCTCTTGGAAAGTTTCTAATTCTCAGGGATTTTAACTATCCTGAGCATTTACCTATCAGAAATTTGGATTTATTTTCTTCTCTAATTATTCTAATTAAGGTTAAAGATGATGCTAATTTTGTAGTTGATCTTAATCGATTAGTTCTGCAGTATTACAAATCAAGTATCAACTAATGAGAGTAAGGAATCTAATCGAATTTTGGAAGCAAATGCCTATTTTTTGTGAATCATAAGATTTTTGAATTCACAGTTATTTCTCTACTAGAATTTACTAAACAAATGAACCCTTAATTATTGTAAAAGCACTATTCTACTTTGTTTACCCTTAAGGATAGTATTTTACTACAACTTGTCGCTGGATATAAGGGTAGGAGGCTATCTGGCATTAATCAATCTTATGCTGTGTTTTCTGGCATGTGCTTTGAAATATCTGATACTCTGTGATATATCTTTCTACACCTGTTGTGAGAGGCCATTTTTAGAATCACGATAACTTAAGAGGTGATTGGTCATTCATGTTTGCATTATTCTTAACCGTAAAATGGACATGCTTGGTTCTTTCGACTGTTTCTACGTGTTACTCTTACATCCAGTTTTAATGTTATCTTCAACTACTTCCCTTCATAAATATACACTCTGCTGACTCAAATTCTAGACGGTTGATCCCCTCTGCAGCACTCATTACTGATGTCTCTATATTACTTCCTTATTTGTATTCATCAGATTAAGACTTCCTTGCTTTTCTTCCAGTATGTTTCACTTATTTATTTTATAGTTTCAAAGTTAATAAATGTTGTTGAAACACACTAAATGTTTTCTCCCTCTTTCTCCTAGGTAAAAGACGTTAGCTATCAATCTCCAGGGACCAAGGTCAATCTTTTGAACAGAATAAGTTTCTCCCTTCCTGAAAAAAGGCACTTCCTTTTCATTTTGTCATAAATAAGTTACATATATTTATAAAAAACAAAAAGAAATTTGTCTTTCTTTTAGCATTTTGCAACTGGTGATGTCTGAATTTTAACACTGAAAGATCTTATTTTGGACCTACGAACTGTAGTAAGTTCTTTTGGTCTGAACAGAAACACAATTTATGTTGAAATGCCACTTTTTCATTTACTGGTGGCAGGGGTTTTATACTTACAAAAGATCTCCATATTGAAATAATGTGTATTTTGTCATGCGCTTATGCAGTTTTGGATTGGTTTTTGGACGGAGTGGAAATGGGAAACTTGCTCTTTTGATGGTCCACCTTTTGATCGACAATTTGTGCTATGTTAAACCAACTGTTCTGTATCTACTGATTTACCTGTTATCTTATCTTAATTTCTACTCAGATTTTTGACTGTTTCCTACAGTTGATAGCAGGATTAAGTAGCCAAAATCAGGCTCCATCCATATTCAAAGATATAATGATCAGTCTCCTGAATTGTTATTGCCTGGAAGAGTTGGTATTGTTTTCCGGTTTCCTGAAAGGTATTAACTTCTAATCAGTGCATTGGAGACAATTTTAACTTTTTCCATTTCATAAAGTAAGGTTCATTTGGTATTTAGGTTCTTTAACTGCATCCTATCTTGAAAAAATGAGCTTATACTGCATATTGAATTACATATTGTTTATTCAACATTCATGTTGCATCTTGCACTTGGAGACTAATACAACTGTAATGTTATTACTCTCATAGTCACTCCATTGGCATTTTCTTTCCTTCAATTTCCATAGCTGATGCCCCAAAGAAAAATAGGGAAAAAAAAATATGAACCCTCTTTTATGATTTGATTGTGTAGTAGGTTTTGTTTTTATAAAAGTTTTATGCCAATACTAAAGTAATTTCTGTGTTCTATATCTTGTAGTCTTCTTTTTTCACTTAAGTGGTTTAACTGTTACATCAACTGATGTTTGCCTTGTGTGATTTTGCATCCACTGTATGCCTATCTTTTTTCTTGTATTAAAAGTTCATATTGTATGCTTGTTTGCTTCAGATTACATAAGTACGTAATTGCAGTTCTGTTAGGGTATCTAATGCAATAGATTGTCCAGGTACTTTGTTGCTGACAATGTTCTTGATGAAATCATATTTGGGTGGCCAAGACAAAGGGGCGGTGTGCAATTGAGAGAGCTTCTTGCTTCAAGACTGGAAAGAGCTATGACTTCGGTATATTAGAGCGAACAAGCATTCATTTTCTTTCGCTCCCTTTTTTCCTTCATTAATAATTTGTGATTTATAGTATTGTTCACATATAGAATTCTGACCAGTGTTATGGTGCAATTTATAACTTTCAGGTTGGTCTGACTGGAATCTCTCTGGACAAAGATCCACAATCTCTAAGTGGTGGCTACAAACGTCGACTTGCCCTAGCAATCCATTTAGTGAGAATCTTTCCTTTCTTGATAATATCCTGTGTATGTTTGTGAAATTAGAAAAAGGAATAGAGTTGCATTTGCATGTGTGCATGCACTTGTGTGTCTTTATGCCTGAGTGGGGATGTGTTCCTATGTGTAATGTCTTACGTCACTAAGAAGCTCTTACCAAGTGCTCCCACCATTGTGGTCTGAGAAGAGCTAGATGTTAGCACTTATCAGCATATCCCTTCAAAGTGATAGGCCATTTCAATGATTCGAACCCATGATCTTCAGGTGCCAATGGAGCTTAGCTTATTTTGCCCAATGTCTGTCCTCTCAATAATCTTGCATCACTACAAGTTTGAAATTTGTATTAGTTAATGATCACATTAATGGTTGTTATCTCTGCTCAGGTGCAAATTCCAGACCTGTTAATATTGGATGAGCCTCTTGCTGGTCTTGGTATCAAGATTTCTGCTATGCTCTTTAATATGTGACTTGTTTTGATCTTAAGGCATACTAATCGAGACACAATATTTTGGTCTTCAAGCCTATTTGAGAAGCAAGGTAGAAAATCATATTTGTGACACATGGATCTTTATTTCAGTACTCTGTTATTGTCATGTTGAGATGCTTGTTGAAGAATTGGATATTTGATAATGTAGTGCTGTATACTTCTTTTCAGTGGACCTTATGTAATCAGTTAGAAACATAGGAGGTGGGGAAGGTTGGTTGCATTGTGATTATAGAATAACTAATTTGATGTTGTTTAGGTGAATTGGAATCAAGATTGGAATAGGTACCTAATAAGTTGGCAATTTATACAAAATGGTTTAACTAGATCAGACATGCTATGAGTGTATGGCCGTTAAAACAACAAAATATCTATAGGATGAACCAAACAGGAAATTTGGTGTTAAGAAGTATGTGTAGCCATAGTAAAATGGATAAAATAAGAAGAATACATGTCAAACAAGTGGAGGTGGCACCAATATGGACAAATTAAAGGAAGGATGTTAGTTGGAACATAGTTTATAATAGACTTAAAGAAGCTTCTACATATAAGGGTGATACCTAATAGGACAATTTGGATGAAGGAATGTAGACCAAAGTTAGCATGGTCTTGATGCAAGTTGCGAAAGATTTGTTTTTGTTTGATCTTTCATAGATCTTGTGATGGATAGAAGAGAGTGGCAAAACATGATTGCAGGGGGCCTCGTCCCACTCACTGATTCTCCACTTCTTTGGTAGCCAACACCAAATTTACTTGGAAAAAAGTCTTAGTTTGTTGTTATGGTTACAATTTGTTGAAAATGAGCTTCTAAAAAAAATGTTGGAAGAAAAATATAAAACAAATATGCAAAGTTCCTTGATTCAGTCTCCACCAACCCATTGCAATAACAGCACATGTTTATCCCGACAAATTCCAGCTTGGAAATGAGTCATGTTGAAAACATAGATCTAAAATACAGAGAGTTCCACAGAAGTCTGATTCATACCGTTGGATAGTTTAGGATGTATTTTTTTACCATTTGTGGAATTTGCTCCTGATTGCATCATAGCTGCACTATTTTCTATCTATATCTTCATATGTAGCTTGTAGTTGCACGAGCAAAGTAATATGAATCGTCCACCGTTTAGAAAAAATATCAACTGATGCTTTTAACTTCATGTCTGCTGAGTACTCATTTTTAAATTACTGAACATTTGTCTGTCTGTTAGATTCGAAGGCCAGTGCAGATGTTGTTAAGTTGTTGAAGAAACTGAAGAAAGAGCTGACCTTGCTTGTTGTCAGCCAGGACCTTAAGTAAGTTCTAATTTTGGACATCTTTTTGTCTACTGAATTACTGTCATCTGTCTTCCTTTTCCTGGAGAAAAACTTTTATCCTGCTGTAAATTTTCAAACTTGTTGGGCACTTCATTTTCTTGATATAGATGACTTCTTTGTTTTATTGAAACATCACATAATTAATACCCTCTCCTTGCTGCTGTTAACTCCTAGAAGCTTAAAATATATTATTAAATGGGGACCCCGTTTTGTTACAATCCCGTAACTATCAATTAGTGTTTCAGTGCATTTTTATTTTTCAGCCTCATTATGACAGTCATTTTTTATGTGTGAATTTCACTTGGTGTTGATAGTTGATCTCAGAGCAGTATGTGTCCCTTTTGAAAATGTTGAAGGAAATAAGTCAGTCAAGAATTACTTAGATTAGGCAATAGTGCAATTAGGTTTATTGTGTTTCCATAATTTTCCTAAGTTTCCATATGTGTAATCTTGATTTTTCTATATAATGGAAGTAGATGAGAGGAAGACAATTAACTTTTCTCTCCAATGTTTATACTAAATCTGACAACATGGTATGAGAGCATACCTCTTAATTTTTTCTTTGATTCTCAGTTTGGGTGTCGGGCTCCTTGGTTTTTTAATTGGCAAGGTGCGACTACGACATCTAGTAGGTGTCGGGCAGTCTTCAGTTCTTGGATAGTCTTCGGCTGGTGCCAAAGGCTTTGGGTAATAATTTCCTCTTCTCTGTGACGATGGTTAGCATGTTCACGGTCTTTGGTGGCCGGTGTTACTATTGAAAACTCATGTTGTATCGTGTGGCTATCGTGACTGCCGGTTGCCGGTTGGTGTGAAGGATTTTCCTTGGCTTTGTGGGTTGGCTGTGGCGGAGTTGCTTGTTGCTATTGTAAGCTGAGTAGGGTAGGTTTTTTTAGCAGCAGTCATAGCTCTCAACGTCGACGATGCAATTTTGGGCAGAGGACTCTTCATTGTGAACAGCGTTTTGTTTAACTTCACTGTAGGCCGTCATAATCCTCAGCCCTTTTTGGGCATTTAATTTGGACCGTTAATTTTGGAATTGAAGTTTTGTGGGTTAAATATATGTTTACTGGCAGATTAAGCTAATTTTGGGCCGGTTATATTTTTTGGGGCTCTTTCAATTATTGGACTGATTAGTTGTTATGAGGATACCTTTTATTATTTGACTTGTTTGTTTGGCTAGTATCATGTCATTCAGGGATGGACGTAACAGTTGGAGTAGACGTAGTTTTAGCTCTCGGGTGGACGAGACACTAGAGGCAATGAGGGTTCGGTATTTCGTGAACCTTGGAAATGTACTCACTATGGTCGTATGGGTTACTTCGTTGATTATCATTGGGACCTACATGGCAAATCATCTGATTCTGCCCATCTGGTCTTGTCTAATGAGATCCATCACCCAATATTTGGACCAGTGCCTAAGTCTAGTTCAACAACAGAGTCTATTTTCTTATGTGTACCACAAGATGAGTATGCTGAGTTTTTAAATCATAAACGAGCCACTTCCACTTCTATGGACATTTTCGCTCAATCAGGTATTGTGTCTTTTCACTATCTATTGTCATCCTCTCACAATCCGTAGATTATCGATTCCAGAGTAACCAAACCCATGACTGGTTCGTCTACTTTTCTTCTTGATTATCACCCTGCCACTTCTTCCAAATGTGTAACTCTTGCTAACAGTTCCCGAGCTAGTGTTGCAAGCTCAGGCAATGCCCGTTTTAGTCCTAATATTGATTTGTCGGTTATTCTTCATGTTCTTGGCCTTCCCTTTAATTTATTGTCTATTAGTAAAATTACAACAACTCTTCAATGTTCTGTAACCTTTTATCCTTGTGTGTTTTTCAAGATCTCAAGATGAAGAGGATGATTGGTATGGGGAATGAAGTTGGTGGATTGTATTACATGGATCTTTCATCAGCATTTCCTCCTCGAGCTATCCAGTATTTTGTTTCACTCATGCACTGGCATGTCGTCTTGGTCACCCTTCTCTTTCCCTTTTAAAATGTCAACTTGTGAGTCATCGTAATATGTCCTCCCTTGAATGTGAAGCTTGTCAGCTTAGCAAAAATCAGTGTCTTTTTTCTTTTAAGAACTATTAGTCGTGTTTCCAGATTATTTGAGATAGTTCATTCTGACGTATGGGGACCAATCAATATCTCCTCTAATAAATTTCAATATTTTGTCATATTTTGTGGATGATTATTCTCATATGACTTTGTTGTTTTTAATGAAAATTGTTCTGAGTTATTTTCTATATGTCAAGTCTTTCGTACTTTGATCAAAACTCAATTTAACTAGAAAATTCGTATTTTGCGGTCAGATAATGCCAAAGAATGTATGTCTGCTTTTTTTGCATCCTATCTCTCTTCCAAATGCATTATTCATCAAACATCTTGCGCATATACACAACAAAATGGAGTTGTATAACTTAAAAATGGTCAATTTGTTAGAAGTTATTTGTGCTCTTCTTTGTCATATGTGAGTTCCTAAACGTTTTTGGAGTGATGTTGATTTACTGCATGCTATCTCATTAAACGTATGTCATCCTCTGTTTTGGACTATGCACCTCCCTTCTCCATCTTGTTTCTCTCATCTCTATACTTGTTTCCTCTTAGGGTTTTTGATTGTATCTGTTATGTTCATCATTTTTTCCTGGTCATAACAAATTTGACTCTCGCTCTATGAAATATATTTTCCTTGTTACTCTCAAACACAGAAAGGGTATCGTTGCTACAATCTTCTCTACAACGCTACTTTGTAAATGCAAATATCACATTTGAGGAGTCCACACCTTATTTCTCTGATCATAGTACGTCCCGAATCTACTCAGGATCCCGTTAACTTACCCGTTCCATATCTACCGGTTGGTATTTCTCAATAATCAGACTCATCTCCATCTACTACGCCAGAGCTGCCCTCCTCTCATGGGGAACCACTTCCTCCTTTACAAATTTATACTCGACGATGTAAACTACCAACGCTTGTGGCCCCATCCGTCACCTTGTCGTTTGTAGATCATATATCCATCATCTGTTCTGATCCTTAGTCATTGTCTATTTCTTTTAAAAGGTAAAATGTACTTGTGTAGCTGAACATCCGATCAGTCATTATTTCCCTTTTGATTCGTTATCACCTTCGTTTTCCTGTTTCACATCCCACATTTCTAGTGTTTTTGTACCTAAAACAGTGACAGAAGCTTTATCTAATCTTGAGTGGCGAAAGGCAATGGAATTAGAAATGGCAGCCTTGCACGAGAATAAAACTTGGGAACTCATTCCTTCACCACCTGGAGTACATCCTGTTGGTAACATGTGGGTCTATGTTTCGAAGTTCAATCCTAATGGGACTGTTGATAGATTGAAAACCCAGTTGGTTGCTAAAGGTTACACATATACCTATAGTATTAATTATGATGAAACATTCTCTTCAGTTGCTAAGATCTCTTCTATTCGCATTTTAATTTCTATTGCTGCTAACCTTGGTTGGCCACTGTTTCAATTGGATATTAAAAATGCCTTCCGTCATGGTGACTTGCACGAAGAGGTTTATAAGGAGCAACCACCCGAGTTTGTTGCTCAGTGGGAGTACCAGAACTACGTTTGCAAGTTGAAAAAGGCTTTATATGGGTCAAAGCAAGCACCATATTTTTTAGGTATTGAAGTTGCTAGGTTTTGAGCAGGTATCAACTTATCTCAAAGAAAATACGTACTTGACTTGTTAGATGAGATAAGGTTTTCTTGGAATCGTTCAATTGATACCCCCATGGATCCTAATGTGAAGCTTTTGAAGGATGAAGGAGAACTGTTTGGAGAACCAAGACAATATCGTCGTTTGGTTGGAAAATCAAATTATCCTACCATCACACAACCATATATTTCAGTTAGCATCATTAGTCAGTTCTTGGATGCTCCTTGGGTTTCTCATTGGAAAGTTGTGATACGTATTATTCGGTATTTGAAAAAGGCTCCAAGTCTTGGATTATTGTCTAAACCAAATGGATATATTAGAGTAGTAGGGTTTACATATGCAGATTGGGCAAGATCTCCATCAGATAGACGATCCACTACTGGTTTCTATACTTTTCTCGGTAGTAATCTTATCTCTTAGTGAAGTAAGAAACAAACTGTAGTAGTAAGGTCAAGTGCAGAAGCAGAATATAGGACAACAGATCATACTACTAGTAAATTTATATGGTTGCAACACTTTCTTCAAGAAATTAATCTTTCACCTTCTACCCCTATTTCGATGTTATGTGATAACCAGGCTGCTCTACATATTGCGTCAAATCTAGTCTTTCATGAGAGGACCAAGCACGTTGAAATTGATTGTCACTTTGTTCGGGACAAGATAGTGAGTGATGATATATTTACACCATTTGTAAAGACGGGAGACCAGCTTGTTGATATGTTTACAAAGTCGTTGAATGGTAATCGATTAAAGTTTCTATATTCCAAGCTGGGCTAATATGATATATATGCTCCAGCTTGAGGGGAGTGTTAAGGAAATAAATCGGTCAAGAATTACATAGATTAGGCGATAATGCAATTGGGTTTATTGTGTTTCTATACTTGTCCTAAGTTTCCATACGTGTATCTTGATTTTCTATATAATGGAAGTAGATGAGAGGAAGACAATTAACTTCTTCTCTCCAATGTTTATACCAAATCTTTACAACAAAAAACATGAATTAGTTGCCCATATTGAAGTACACTTGTGGATGGTTACCTAGAAACTTGTAGGAAAGACGGGGGTAATATTCTTTTAACCTTATTTTTCTTATCATGGGCTACTGTTTTACAAGCAATTTTAGGTCATGCTTAGGTCATAGATCACTGGAAATTTACTTGAAGGACAATATTATTACTTGGCGATTTAAGTCAATTTTCAAATTAAGAACCGTTTTTTTCAGTTTTAGAAGTTGAACAGCCTGCTAGAAACTGTTGAAACATCCTTGAAGAAATGCACTTATGAATTTCTGTTTCATGGGAAAAGGGACTAATGTGTCCAACCTTAGCTTTATTTAAATTCATTTATGATTGTTGTTGGTCTGGATGTTCGAAAGTATTATGACTAATGTTTTGTATCTTGCGGTGGGTAAGTCTAGATACAGGATTCACACCATGTCCTTGAACTTTTTAAGTTATATTGCTTATCATGTTCCTAAGTGGCATTTTCCAGTATTATCATATGAATTGTAAAGTGCATACTGATTTAATAAAGTTCATGTCTAGGCAAAGAAATAATGGATGGAATTGTCATTGTTCTAATTTTGCGGTGTTCGTATGTCCACTAACGACAAATCTATATGTATATTCAGAGAGTTGGCCTCTCTTGTAGATCAGTCCTGGAGGATGGAGACGGGAGGAGTATTGAAGAGTGAACTCCTGCCAATTTGATTTTCAGCAAGTTCTTTTCTCTACCTGATCAACTTATGATTCTAAGAGTAAGGTATAATTTCGGTTTGTGATTTACCTAGTTCCTTTCCATGCAGATCTATATATGCTGGAAAGGGTAGAATCACAAAAAGTAAATACAGCGACCTATAGAAACATTGTAAGATGATAGTAAAACTAAAAAGAGTAATTACAATTGCCTATATTAGTTTCGCCTGGCGATTTTTCCAGTGATGCAATGATGCTCATGTGCCCTTCAGTAGGAATGCAACCCTCTAATGTACCAGATTCAAATTTAGGACAGTTACATATGTTGAAGGCATCAAATATATTTGCAAAATGTTTGCTGCAATTGAATAATTCCAACATAAGCACTTGTTAAATTACACACACAGGAACAGCTATATTTGATTTTTCACGTTTATCTTAGTTTTTCCAGAAATAGACTTTAAAGAACCATGTGCAAACATAGCATTGCAATCCATTACTCTTTCTTCACTGGAAAACTCACGGAGATAAGAGAGACTCTTAGTTTATTTTCTGTAATTCTTGAATTCACACCTCACTCATGAATAAAGCTGCATATATGTAATACCTTAATAAACACCAGATTGACACTGGAACGGATGAGGACAGGCTACCTTTGCTTCAAATGTTTCTGCCTCTACAGCTCCAAGACCAAGTCTACAGTGCGAACAAAATGAAGAGTTAGATAATTGTGCTGAATTAGGATTTGATCGTTCTATGCCACATATTGATGTCTATATTTCACATTTTGACTTACAATCAGTATCTGTCTTAATCCAATGCTCTCCGTTCACTGTTGAAGCACTTTTGCCAACACCATTTGAAGATAGTTTCATGGTATTCTTCTCATTCTTTATGTTGGCTGCTTGAGCAAGCTTTTTATTTTCATTGCCCCCTCCAATCTGATAGCCACCCTTATGGGAAATGTTTTTGATCTTACCTTTTTGCAAATTTATGAACTGTTTTGTGGTCATCTCTTCAGGGTAAACCTTTGTGCAAAACACCTTTAGAGCCTGCTTATTTCAGTTTACTGTATCATAACAAAATTATCATTTGGAAATTGCCGAGAGTCATTAATATGCAAGCTTCTATGAAGGGATACTTGCATTGTTACTGGGGGACTAAAATTAAATTAGTGACTTCCTATTGGGATATAATTAGATGCTGAAAATTAATGGTGTTAAGTTTGAATACCTGGGATGATACATCCTTATGTATATGGTTATATGAAGTTCTCTATAAATTATAAGTGAATAAATTAATACAGAATAAAAAGATCTTTTGCCAAAGATGTGGCAGAATCTGATAGTTTTCCATCCGATTTGTTCACGGCTTCAGTTTTGGTGTTCGTTGGCATGACCTTTGTACTTGCAATTATTCTATTGTCTACAGAACTGCAATATGGAAGCCAATCTTGATCCATCGTTCTTAGGAGAGTTAGTAAGAGTTAACTGACCTTAGAGAGTTTCCTTTTAATTGAAATGGATTCAGCAGCATCACCCTTAGATGAAAGAGTACTGCTGCTTGTTGCAGAATGGAAATTCTTTACCATCTTCTTCATGAAACGTGTTACNATATCTTCCCCTTGCTTCTTTATCTGATTCTTCATATTTCCTGCTAGGATCATCATGGAGTAAGTTCCTCTTAAAGAGCTCCCCAAGTGATGTCCTTTCTTTTTTTGCCTCTACCCCAGTCCCAGCCAGTTCAGTTAAAGAGCCAAAGAGATAATTTTGCAGAGGACATGGCGCACTGTTTGTGCCTTCAGAATCTTCTCCTTCATTCTGCTTGTTACTGAGGGTTATAATACTTGCTTGACTACTCCTCTCTGAAGAGTCATTGGCTATCTCTTTTGCTTCAGCTTCAAGAAACTTCTCCAGCTCATAGTTAATAAGCTTGAGGTCATTGTTTGTAATTTCTGTCTCTTCATTAGTCAAATTCATACAAGGAACAGTAAATCTTGGAGTTGGTGGGTCTGTATTGAGTAGTTCCATGCCAAAAGTACCAATTGCTAGAAAGCCAAAGGGATCGAATGAGTCTTCTTGAAAGGTCACTTCTGAATTGTCAGCTTCAATTTTATTTGAAGATTTTTGACACTTGATGTTTGAGTGTGAAAATGTCTTGATTGGGTCTAGATAGTAGTGCTCATCAGAAAATGCCTGCACTGAGAGGCAAGAGGTGGGGTTTCCTGAAATCAAAAATGAAACTCATTAACAGTTTGATTGTTTTCTCCTAAATTTTTTTATATGAAAATTATTGGGTAGGAGGGAATCCGCTTGCTACTCATCAAGTCATGTCAAATTTTGATGAGGAGTTTGGCTTCTCCTTGGTAATTCCATAACTTCATATGTATCTTAGATTTTAATCTGTTCGCCACCTTTTCCTGGAGCATTTTAAGCTCTCAGCTATATTTTGAAGGCAATTGAATGCCTCAAAGATATCACAGTATGACAGGTTGACCTTAACTATGCTGGTATAAGATCTGCATTCATCTAAATGATTCCAAAGAGGGATGAAAAAAAAAAAAAAACAATCAAGTTTCAAACCTTTCTGAACTTTATAAATGATAATTGGTGTCCTCAGAGAAGTTACCTGTTGTAAAATTCTTCAGTGGCTGTGTACTATTTTGCCTCGACTTACGGTGCATCCAGCCTAGTAACTGCATCAAATTCAAAGTCAGAAATATTGTTTTTTTCATTTTTATCCCAAATTTAGAAGAATTAGGACTCACCTTCATATTGAACTCTGTATTGACGGTTGATCAGAGATGGTCAATTTTTTCCAGAAAAAATTGTTGTGTTGAAAGGAAATAGATAGATGTTGGATGGAGGAATCAGCAATAAAAGGAGAAAGTTAAAACTCGAAAAGACTGAATTTCCTTTTCATAATGTTGTTCGCAAATAGAACCTCCTGGGTTCCTAGAAGAGTCTGAGGTGGACTTGTGCAGAGAACAACATGGAGAAAGGTACAAGATTATGGTGGAACAATTCTGTCAACATTGTATCAGTTGAGGAGTTGGCTTGAGACCCACATGTGGGTGATTATACACATTTTCTTGGAGTTGGTGGCATTGTGCTGATAGATATGAACTTTAGGCGATACTCATCTTGTCTGAACACGATTTGTCTGTTGTGTTTGTCTGCAAGTGGTATTTGAAAATTAAAGGATGTATACGACATGATACGTTGATCTGCCTATGAAGAAAATTTGAGCATGGTATTATTTTTGCATGCACTATTTCAGCAAATGTTTTATTTTCGTGTGTTCATTTTCAAAGTACTGGTACCACCATAATTGGTAGGGCCACATTGATTTATTAGTTGCATTCAGAATTTGTGGATAAAAAGATAATTGATTCTTCAAAGATATTTGTACATTAGGGCCACCTCTTGTTCCTAGTTGATAATCTGACTTGTGATTTTCCTTGAGATATCTATTTTTGCTGAAAAACTGACCAAATAGAGTATCATATGTTCCCCCTTTATTGACCCCAAAAATCCCAGATAATTATCGGTAGAGCTTGTGTCAAATCAAAGATACTCTTCTGTCCTTCATTCCTATATGCTGTGCCACAATTTCACTTTTATTCCACAATCTCGTCTTTTAACCACAATTTCATTTGGAATCTTGAGGTCAAAATGTTTGCTATAGGAATTACAGGTTGTGTTTGTGAAGCTTAATGGGAACATATTTCTCTATTTTCATGAGAGCGTCAGCGTTGTTATGGGTTTATAGCCTTTATCGATTTTATATTACGCCTAATGGAACTGCATTTTTTGTGCAGGGATGCAAATTAGGTATATTACGAGTGGAAGCTGTACTTCACGACATAGGCCATGCTAGAAAGTCTAATGTTGATAAATGAACTTGATCAGATGCTGCATCTGGAAAGTCTTTTTTACCCCCAAATGAATATGGAAGTTAATTGCTGCTAAAACCATTTGTGATATTTGTGACAGAAAACCTGCAACTGCCCATGTTTCAGTTCATGTAGGTACATGTTTCCATTTGC
>CAIGRT010102930.1:0-10174 GCA_903798405.1 Fraxinus platypoda | reverse complement strand
CCGCACCTATTTTATCATTATTTAACTTTAACAATACTTTTGAGATTGAATGTGATGTCTCAGGAATAGGTATTGGAGCTGTTTTGATGCTGGAACGAAGGCCAATAGTTTACTTTAGTGAAAAGCTAAGTGGAGCGGCTCTCAACTATCCTACTATGACAAGGAGTTGTATGCATTTATTCGAGTTTTGGAGACATGACAGCACTACCTATGGCCAAAGGAGTTCGTGATCTACACCGATCATAAGTCCTTGAAGCATTTAAAGGGTCAAGGTAAACTAAACAAGAGTCATGCAAGGTGGATGAAGTTCATCGAGACATTTCCATATGTTATTCGGTACAAACAAAGTAAAGAAAATGTGGTAATAGATGCATTATCAAGGAGGTGTGTACTTATCACTTTTTTATTTGCCAAATTGCTAGGATTTGAATATGTTAAGGACATGTATACTAATGAACCAGACTTTTCCAATATTTATGAATCATGACAAAGGTGCTATAGATAGATTATTTAGGAATGATGTATATTTATTTCGGGAGAATAAGTTATGTATATTTAGGTATTCAATGAGAGAATTGTTAGTACGTGAAGCACATAGTGGATGTTTAATAAGTCACTTTGGGATTAAGAAGACCTTGGAGATGTTAAATGAACACTTCTATTGGTATAAGATGAAAGTTGATGTTGATCGGGTTAGTAGTAGATGCATCACTTGTAAAAAGACTAAATCTAAGGCTTTATCTCAAGGTTTATATATGCCATTATCCGTTCTTAGTGAGCATTGGGTTGATGTGTCTATGGACTTTGTGTTGGGTTTATCTAGGACTAAGAAAGAAAGAAATTCCATATTTGTGGTGGTAGATAGATTTAGTAAGATGACATATTTCATTTCATGTTATAAAACTGATGATGCCACTAATATTGCAGATTTATTCTTTACAGAAGTAGTACGCTTACATAGGGTACCTAGAAGTATAGTGTCGGATAGAGATGTTAAGTTTCTTAGTAATTTTTGGAAGATTTTGTGGAGTAAGTTAGAGACAAAGCTATTATTCTCTACAAATTGTCACCCACAAACGGATGGGCAAACTGAGGTTGTTAATAGGACTATGATACAACTATTGTACACTATAGTCAATATGAACTTGAAGAGTTGGGAGGATTGCTTGCCATTCATAGAATTTGCATATAATTGAGCCACACATTCTACTTCTTCTTATACTCCATTTGAAATTGTCTATGGTTTTAATCCACTAACACATTTGAATTTAATTCATTTACTTGTTGATGANTTGCATATAATTGAGCCACACATTCTACTTCTTCTTATACTCCATTTGAAATTGTCTATGGTTTTAATCCACTAACACATTTGAATTTAATTCATTTACTTGTTGATGACATAGGTACCTTAGATGGAAAGAAGAAGGCCGAGTTGGTAAGATCCCTCCATGAGAAGGTACAGTACCAGATTGAGAAGAAAAATGAGCATTATGCTTCTCAAGCAAATAAAGGACGAAAGCGCGTTACATTTGAATCAAGAAATTACGTTTGGGTGTATATGAGAAAGGAACACTTTCCGACTTAAAGAAGTCAAAGTTGCAACCAGGTAGAGATGGAGCGTTTCAAGTGCTTGAAAAGATCAATGACAATGCCTATAAGATAGATCTTCCAGGTGAGTATAACATTTATGCTACTTTCAATGTTTTTGATCTTTCCTTGTTTGATGCAAGTAGAGATTCAAGGATGAATTCTTTTGAAGAATGAGGAAATGATGATGACCATGGTACGAAAGCTAGCAAGGAATGATTGTGGATGAAAGACCAATGACTAGGTCACGAGCAAAAAAGGTCAAGAAAGCCATGGGATTACATGTTCAAGCTACGATAGATGAAACATCGACCACAACAAGCATAATGACAAGTCTCATATTGGGCATGGAAGAGGGAACAAGATGGATCAACTTGATTTAAGCAACGGACAAGGAAGCTGAAAAGAGTAACTATGCGACCGCATAGTATACCCAGGTATGCAGCTGCATCCCTCTATACCGAGAATCAAGGTAGCATTTTGGATGAACTATATGACCGCATGTCTATACACTATGCGGCCACATAGCACAAATCTAGCGACAAATTTTCCAATTTTTGGAAGGAATCCTAGTTTAGTTAAAACTCTAGTTTTATGGTAATTCTTGATATTTAGACTATTAATTCCCTTTTTAATTAGGATTTTATGGGTTCTCTATAAATATGACTCATTTTATTCATTATAAAAATACACAATTCGAGAGACATTATAGCAAGGCATATTGCTTTCAACTCGTTCTTCATCGAATTAATTTCGAACTTATCAAGAATTAAATTCTTGTGGCGTTCAACAATTCAAGTAAAGTTCGTAAGTTTTGTGATCACGGTGTCAAGATATTGTTTGCGATTGTCTTGGTTCTTTGATTCAATAATTTATCGGGTCGAGCTTTCAAACGTTGATTCTTGGCTTTTTTGGGTTTGATCTAATATGTCATGGGTTTCGTAACTTCAATTTCTTGATATGGAGAGAATGAATATTGAGACTGAGAAATACAGATTCACTTCTCAACAAAGTTTCTAAGTCTTTTTTTAACTTGTACTTTAAGGCCTCTTCTGTGTCGTCCTTTTTTGTGTGTTTGCATGTTGTAACCTTAACAACATTGTTTGCAATATGAATACAATTTCTAGAGAAGTCTTGTTTTTAATATTGTAACATAATAGAGAAGTTATCGCTTAAATATAATGGAAGATCGTAGAACTAATTTATGCTATATCAATAGTAAGTTTGATTCTTTGGTTTCGGAGACTCTTAACTAATGGCACTTACTAGAGCACTCCAGATTATAGCGTAGGTCTCCATATTGGTATATGTACTATAGTCTTGAGATATCAACGGCTTTCTTGTTTGTCTACTTGTTTTTCGATTAATAGGAAAATGCAATTTGGGTTTGTCATGAGTAGTTAGTATACTCAAGTGCACACAGACTGTTGGAAAATTATAGAAAATAGGAGAAGATGAAGATGGAAGCACCAAATGGAACAGATTTGCAAGACTTGAACACGTTGATGAACATTGTCCCCAAACAATATTTACCTCCTCTCCTAATGCTTTTAATGATTCAAATGGCAAATAGTTTGTAGGATTTATCAAACCTAAAGAAAGAATACTAAAGCACGAGTAATTCTTTCAAAAGTGTACTTTAAGAAAACTTAAAAATGTTTGATATGATCTTGATGATTTGGAGTAACAATATGGATTTCTTGTGTTAATTCATTGATTGGGAACGAAATACTAACTCATATTTATAGTATTCCAATAACACACCATGAAATCAAGCCAACCATTCATGAAAAGTTGTAATACTTTCACCAAAAGACACTAGAAACAAACCAACGGCTTATTTTTGTACCTATGCGATCGGATGGCTTCCTGTAGGTGGGCGCCATGTGATCACATGGAGCATGGGCAAAAAATGTCTCCACCATTTTTCGTTTTATATGCATTCACTTGATTTATTCACAATAAGGCCCAACATGAGGCTTAAGTACTAAATCACCATTACAAATATCATTTTGAACAATACATAGGCCCAAGTACCAAATCACCATTATAATATCATTTTAAACAATAAGTACAGCAATCCCCCACTTGTTGAAAATTATTTCAATTACAAATTCAAACATAGAAATACTTATGCATAAAAATTAGATATCTTTCGATTTAAATCTATCCATAGTGTAAATCTCACAAAATATTAACGAAATTGTAGTTAACATGAAAGCTTTGAACCAATCATTCCTTGTGATAATATTGATGAAATCAAACTCATGTGTTATGTTTTCATAAGTTCCTCAAACTCGCTTAGTGCTATTATGGTCTTGTAATTATCTTATTCATTGAACTTTTAAGAGAGAAACTCTAACTCTCTATTGAAATGACACCACCTTAAAGTTCATATAAGCGAAGTTCTTCCAGTATCTTTGTTACTTTTATAGATACTTATACCCCGTACTGAACTTCATTAAGGATTTTGTAAAATCATCACTCCAACTATAACAACCAGCACTATTTATTAAGGATAGGATTCTAGTATTCGCAGTGTTGAAACTATCCATTTATCAAATGACTTGTTTTTACCCTTTGAACCTAGATATACATATTTAGGGGGTGTTTGAGCCCCATTATTTTTGAAGAAAGTATTTTGTAATAGTAGATTGATGAAGAATTGTTTGCATTTTCCCATTTGTTTCCTTATTATTTTAGTTGTTTTTTACTTCTCTTCATACATTAAGGGTGTGTTTGAGCCACATTATTTTGGAAGAATGTATTTTGGAATAGTAGATTGATGGAGAATGCGTGGTTAAAAAAGAAGATTTTTTTTTATTTGCGTGTAATATTATTTAATTGAAGAATGTGTGGTTGAAAAGAAGAAAGAAATATGTATTTTGGGAAATAATTGGAATCAAACATCACTTAGTATAGTTTAGTAGGTTGCCATCATTGGTGGACTCTTAATCAAAGAGTTTCAACCCTATCCTTCTCGATGTTGACCTTACTAGTTCTCTCATAAGAGGTTTAGCCAATGGATCAACTAGATACTCACTAGACTTAGCATATGTGAGAGAAATTGCTCCATGCTTAATTAATTTTCGTGCATATTCATGTCTTAGACTCATATGTTTAGACTTTTTATTATATATTTCGCTATATGCTCGTGCTAAGGTGATTTGACTATAAAAGAAGATAGGTATTGAAGAAATATCCTTTGCATCCAAAGGAATTTTATAAAGAAGATCACATAGTCACTCAGTCTCCTTCCCTATTTCGATCAATGCCACAAACTCAAACTCCATTGTTGAGTTTGTAATGCATGTTTGTTTTTTAGACTTCCAATAAATTGCACCTTCTCTAAAAGTAAACATCCACTCGAAGTAGATTTGTTTTTTCCCACACTAGACAACTAGCATCGGTATATCTTTCTAGGTTAGTTGGGATCTTTGTATATTGTAGTTCAAGAATTTTTGTTTTCTTCAAGTAAACAAGAACCTTCCTTATGGCCTTCAAATGTTCCGAACTTGAATTGCTAGGAAACCTACTTAGTTTACTAATAGCAAATGCAACGTCCAATCTTATACATAAGACTTCCAATTGCGATTGCATACTCAATTTGAGCTATTGCTCTTACATCGTTATTTACTAATTTGATACTTGGATCCAATAGGATATTTGCCTCTTTAATATTCAAATATTTGAACTTGTTTATTATATTCTCAACATAATGTGATTGGGTTAATGAATAACCCCCACTATCTTTTTTAACTTTGACACCTAGGATAGTATCTACTTGTCCAAGATCCTTCATTTTGAACGTGAAAGATAGAAACCACTTTGTTTCTTTAATCCCTTATATTTCATTACTAATGATCAACGTATCATCCACATAAAGACATACAAGTGTAATAATGCTATCACATACTTTGGTATATAAACATTTATCTACTGAATTATGAATAAAATCATATGACATAATAGTATAATCAAATTTCTCATGCCATTTTTAGGTACTTGTTTTAATCCATATAAAAACTTGACTAATTTAAATACTTTATGTTCATTTTTCGGTAGAACAAACCCTTCTAGTTGTTCTATATAGACCCCTTCCTCGAGATTCCCATTTAGGAATGCCATTTTGACATCCATTTGATGAACATGTAAATCAAATATTGATGCTAATCAAATAAAATCCTTATCGAGGTTAGTTACAGGTTCATATGTGTCAAAATAGTCGATATCTCCTAGCTACTAATCTAACTTTATAGATATTGAGTGTACCATCGGAATTATATTTCCTTCTAAACACCCCTTTGCAACCAATGATTTAGATCCTTTTGGTAAATCGACAATCTCCCAAGTGTTATTAGATATAATAGAATCCATTTCATCATTTATTGTATCTTTAAAAACATGCCATCTCTAGAAAACATAGCTTCTTTATATGTTTTAGGACCACATTCAATCGAAGAACAATTCCTTTTGTTCTCACAACATCCTTCATATCTTCCTCGACTAAGTAAATAGAAATAAGTTCGAAGTCTATTTCATCCGATCCTAAACCTTTTCTTTTCTTACTCTCTTGCCTTTTCAAGGTTCACTTGGTAGTTCAATCTGTCTTGTAGATGTTTCTAGCTGTGATTCTCTAGAAACGGGAATATCTGCCTGCGTTCCATTTTGAGAATTTCTTGTTGCCAATACATTCTCAAAAAACTCGACATCCCTTGATTATATTATAATATTGGATTATAAGTTTAATAATTTGATAGACCTTATTATTTGAGGCACATCCTATAAATGCATATTTAATACTTCTAGGATCTAATTTGGTTGTCTTAGGATTCGTATTCTTGTAATAACCAAGACTTCCCCACACTTTGAAATAATCTATGTTTGGTTTACATCCTTTCCATATTTCATATAGAGAAACTTTATTCTTTTTCAAATGAATCCTATTTACTATATGATATGCCCTAAGCAAAACATCACCTCATAAGTTAAATAGTAATTAAGCATTTAATAACATGTTATTAATCATTTCTAAGAATGATTTATTCTTTCTTTCTGCTAAACCATTTTGGTTAGGTGTACATGGTGCTGAACATTGGTATATAATGCCATTTTGTTCACAAAATAAGTTGAATCCAATTGTGAAGTATTCTCTACCTCTATCACTTCTAAGAATCTTTATTTTTCTTCTAGTTGATTTTCACCTTCAACTTTATATACTTTAAATAAATTAAATGCTTTATCTTTATGTTTAAGTAAGTAGACATAAGTATACCCAGAGCAATCACCAATAAATGTAATAAAGTATCTATTACATCATCTTTTAGTATGCCATTTAATTCATAAATATCATAATAACAAGTTTAAATAGTTTTGATGATCTTTCTACACTATGAAATGACTTTTTAGTCAACTTAAATTTAATGCAAGTTTCATATTTATCTAAGCTATCAAGTTCACATGAAATTAATCCACTGTCAACCATTCTTTTCATGGTGCTAATACCTATGTATGTTAATCTACCATGGCATAAAGTAAATGAATCAATCATATAAGCAAAAGATTTATTAAAATATCCTTAATAGTACATAGTTTGACTATTCCTTCACTCAAATGGCCTTTACCAACAAACTACCAATTTTGTGTTAATACAAGTTTACCCAACTCAAATATAGATTTTATTCTAATTTTTGGAAAAGAACCCCATTTTCTAAGTTTCTACTCATATCTGCTACATGAACATTAGTCAAGGTTATCTTCTTTCCCGAAGTGAAGATGACATCAATGTTTCCTTTGCCAATCACTTTAGAGCATCCTTTATTTCCCATTTAAATCTCTTGTCCATCAATAATGTCGTGAAATTTTGAAAAGTGACTTATCATAACAAACATGGATTGTTACACAAGTGTCATACCACCAACCCAGAACTTTGCTTTGGATTGCAATGATTTCGCTCACCGTAGTTATAATCTCTTCAACAGAGTTCATGTTTTCCTCCTTCTCTGTTTGCTTTTTATGCCTGCAGCATCTTGCATAGTATCCCAATTTTCCACAAACATAGCAAGGTCTTTTGGACTTCTTTTTAAACTTTCCTTGATTATTTTTAGGACCCAGAGGCTTCCCATTCTTTTGGTATTTGTTGGAGTGATCAATGTTGTCCACAACATTAGCTTTCGAGGAGCTATCATAAGAACTTTCGTTCTTATCTCGTGCCTTGATTCTTTCTCGATCCGAAGATGCTTTTGATTGTGTTCCAAAGAGAACTCCTTGGATATGAAGAATTTTCTTCCTATAACTCTTCCAAGTTGAATGTAATTTTGCAATAATTACTCCTACTTGAAAGGATTCGGGACGTTTGATTTTCATAGGTTCATGTACTTGAGGTAAAAGAGGTATATTATCAAGCATTTTAAAATCAAAGTACTTAGAAATTAAAAATTTCTTGGTACCTTCTCCTCGACTTTGTATTTATTTTCAAGCGCCTCCCAATTTTTCTTTTCCGAAATGGTATTGGTGTAGAGATCGTATAAATGATCGAAAAGGGCATTAAGAATGTGATTGCAACCAATCAGTTCATCTTCTTGTCCTTTCTTTCTCTCGGCCATTGCTTATTTAGAATCTTCATCATATGGTTAAAAAATTGGCACCAAACTAGGATCAAGCACATAGAATATCTTCAACACCATCAAGGGGAACTTGAGTTTGTCTTGCCATTGAGTAAAGTTGGTTCCATTGAATCTATCGTATCGAACTAAGTCATCAACTTGATGGTTGCTAGAGTAGTTTCTGTCTCTACCACAGTAAAATATCGTTTGAGATTGTTGGCAAACAATGAGAATAGGAAAAGATGAAGATCAAAATACCAAATGGAATGGATTTGCAAGACTTGAACACATTGATGAACATTGTCCTTAAACGATATTTGGCTCCTCTCCAAATACTTTTTAGGATTCAAATGGCAAATAATTTGTAGGATAAACAAGCCTAAAGAAAGAACACTAACACACAAGTAATTCTTTCAATGTGAACTTAGAGAAAACTTGAAAGTGTTTGATATGATCTTGATGATTTGGAGTAACAATATGGGTTTCTAGTGTTAATTCATTGATTGGGAATGGAATGCTAACTCATGTTTATAGTATTCCAATAACACACCATGGAATCACTCCAATCGTTCATGAAAAGTTGGAATACATTCACCAAAAAGCACTAGAAATAAACTGGAAAGTCAGCCATAACGGCTAGTTTTCATACCCATGCGATTGTATGGGCCTTGCAATCGGATGGCTTGAGACAAAAAGCCTCAATTCCTGCTGGTGGGTGCCATGTAACCGAGTTTCTATTTCACATGGGCAAAAAATGCCTCCACCATTTTTTTCTTTTTATATGCATTCACTAATTCATCCACAATAAGGCCCAACATAGTGCCCAAGTACTAATTAACCATTATAATATCATTTTGAATACTACATGAGGGTGAAGTACTAAATCACCATTATAATATTATTTTGAACAACAAGTACAACACAGGCAATGAAACATAACAAATGAGGCATTCCGCTATATACCAGAATGTAACACCCCAAATTTTCATTAAGTTTAGAGTGTTACCAAAAACTTACTTCTCTTTAGATTAAATGCAGAACGATAAATAAAATAATTAGAATATCAATAAATTTAAACAAAACATGAAAAACTTGTCTTTAATAAAATAACATAATCACTTATCTAATTAAATAACACGTATTTGAACGAATTAAACTTACTAATAAATTGATGACAGAATAAAACTTAATGTTTATCTTTTCTTCGATCCCCTTGATAGCTCGCATCACCATCTCGTCACAGTTCCAATTGACCTGAACTAACTTGTAAATTATTATAAGAGTAAGTATTTTTTTAAAAATAACCAGTAAGATATGTGAAATTTTCATAGACAATTATTTAATAATAAAATAGACACTTCATACCACATTTCTTGTGGAGTATATCGATGACCAAGCGAGACACCCATAAATAGTATTTTGAATTCTTGAAGGATTTCACATTTCGTTATAAAGAACTCAATAGAGTTCACATTTCATTAGGTTGAACCCAAATATCAATTGGCAATTCATGCATAAATTACTGAATATAAAAGTATACGGAAACAAACCACTTGCACAAAAATATCTTACATTGTTAGATCAAATGCATTTTTGAAAGAAGTATGAATTCATGTTCCAAATCCTTTTCCTAAATCTCTATGCCATTGCGTTCAATTTGTGGGTACTATTTATTTTTGTGGGGAATAATGGGACCTCACTACAACAAAAATGATCTTTTACGACATTAAAAAGGCAATATTTGTTAATTAAGTGTTGTTAAAGTGGTCTATCTGAACATTTTAATAAGTGAATGTTGTCATTGGTTAACATAATAGAGTTTTGGAAACATTTTTTAAATACATATTGCTAATGTCACTTTTTTCAACATTTATTGAATGTTATGAAAAGTTTCATTTTTTGCAATGTTTATTAAATGTTGTTAAAATCTGATTTTACAGCAACGTTCAGTACATATTGCTAAAACTCGTAATATATAG
>CAIGRT010102929.1:0-14681 GCA_903798405.1 Fraxinus platypoda | reverse complement strand
ACAGTCAAAGAGAACGGCCCCTAAGCTTGGCACCTCACCTCTCTTTCCTACCCTATACTACAGGTCTTGTTACCTACTATATAAATCTCTTCTATAGTAGTCAACATATGCAAAAATCCCATCAAGATGGATTGAAGATCCTCCCCTGGTTCGAATCAGCCTGAATGAAGAGTTGGCGAACACCTTTTGGAGTTGACGTGCTTCTTAGTTGCGAGAATTTCTTTTCTCTATCCTGCACTTTCTATCCTTATTTTCTGAGATCCTCAAGAATCTTTAGTATTCGTATTCTGTCCACCCTTATTTCGTGGATAATCATTGGTATTCCTCTCGCTATGCAAAGTTAATTTAAAAAGACCGTACAAGCCATGTGTTAATTCAGCTCGACTCCGCTTTATTCAACTAGTCAATTCATGACATAATTCATGATGTTGAATAATTCGGGTCCAATTTATCTATAGTTAGAGAGGGCTTGTGTCTTCTACTATACTTTATTGACGTGCAAGCACATAGATCATCGATGCTTAGGATTTAGGTGGCAATGGTGACATACGTTAAGCCCCTAATAACTATTGTTTGAAAATTCTTTTTTTACGTACTCATTTTTAATCAAACATTCACACAATAAAATATTCTGCATGTAAACTCAAAATTTTTCTTTACTTTTTTACCACATATTCCCCTAAAATCACTATTCAAAATATTGGTTTGCCAAATAATGATAATCAAACATATAGTTCCTCTGTCCCTATGTGAAGATTTTTTGAGTAGTAATTTTTCGAAAATTTGCGTGATTAAAAGTAGAAAATAAGTCATGAGAAAATAAGAAAATTAATTAATTTTTTTTTCTTTTTTTTATGGGAGAATGTGTGATTGAGAATGAGTGTGGAGGAGAAAGTGATTTTGGAGAAAAAAAAATCGGTTTCAGACAAGAGCTTGGTGTGTGTAAAGAAGATGCAACATTAATTAGTAAAAAGATCATGTGAAAATTTGCTTATCTTCGTGAAAGGGAAAATTGTATTAAGGGTCGTTAATTTATTTTTCATATAACAAGTTGGTCTCAATTTTAAAAAGTAGTAAATTGGTCTCAACTTTCAATTCTAATTGAAATCATTCTCCAATAGTGAAAATGGTCTAATGACTAATGGTTTTTAAATTATATGAAGTTAAATTTAAATATAAATTTCTAATTTGGACTAGTACTTCAAATTTTGAAGTGAAGCATATTTTCAACGAAATATTTATCGATTTCTATCATTTGAATACTGATGGTGCAATCTCCCTTATAATAACTTATTACTTATAAGTAACATTTTTGAGCTAAGGTCGGACTTGTTGTCTCTAAATTGCTATCCCACCAGCATATTATTGACATTTGACTTGTCACTTTTTCATATCGAATGAGAAGATGCAAAAGTGTAATGCAAAAGGCATCAAGATTTGTGTCTGGCATCTTCCTGTTTGTTACAAAGAGGTGATGTATCGAGGTGTCAACGATCAAAAGAACAATAATCTCGTGACAACATATCTAGACTCCTTTAAGCTTCGCCAAACATTCCATATGACATCAGAGCTTTACTATCCTAGCAAACTGCAACTCCCGAGGTAGGCACAACGTTCAAAATCAATCCACAAAATTCAATCCATTATCCCATGCAGCTGCATACGCACATAATTCCATGCATTCTCTATTCTTACACCCGTAAAGATAAAACTTTCGGTACTTATCTCTAACTTGATAAAATTTACCATGTTTGAGCCCCATTCTTTCTCCTTTTTTCCCATTCATTTTTCTACAGTACTTATTTTTAACCACATATTTTTCAAATAAAATAATATTACACACAAATCTAAAATTTTTCATCACTTTTCCACCACACATTCTCCCATCAATCACTATTCAAAAACTAATTCTTCTTAAAAAAATGAGGGTCAAACGTATCGAATAAAAATAAAACAATAAATTTATAATATATATATACTATTTGAATTGGCGGCCTTTTATTTAAGTTAATTTATTTCTTATACTCCCCTACCCCTTTATATATTTCTTCATTCTTCAACCATTTTTCTCCACACTTCACAAATCCCATACTTCAAATTTCTTCAAAAAAAGAACAATAATATCAACAAAATGGTGGGTTTTGAAACCTTTCTTGAACCCTCTTCTACAGAGAGAAAAACTGGCATGGCATATGATGTGCCCGAGGGAGTGGACATTAGGGGCAAATATGATGCAGAATTTGCAAAGATTTTGACCAGGGATGCTCTGCAATTTGTGGCTGATTTGCAGAGGGAATTTAGGAACCATATTAAGTATGCTTTGGAGTGCAGAAAGGAGGCTAAGATGAGATACAATAATGGGGGATTGCCGGGGTTTGATCCGACCACCAAATACATAAGGGAAGAGGACTGGGTTTGTGCCGCTGTGCCGCCGGCGGTGGCTGATCGAAGGGTGGAAATTACTGGGCCGGTGGAGAGGAAGATGATCATCAATGCTCTCAATTCTGGAGCCAAAGTTTTCATGGTGAGTAGAAATACAGAATTTATTAATCAGTGTAAATTTTGCTAATCCCAAAATTCTTACTTATAAGTAAATAAATAAGTTCTAAATATTTTATTTGTCAGAATTCTAGACAAGTAAGTTGACTTACTTTTTTAGGCCAAGCTAAAAGCATGCTCTTATGAATTCTTTGCAATCTCTGTAGATAACTTTCTTAGAAATAAGTTAGTTACCCATGTTTTATTTATATTACTTGAGGCCTGTTTGGGAGTTAGGTAGCAGTTATGAATTTTTTTCAAAGTACTGATTTTAAGTGTTTATGAGCGGATCAATTTTAAGCGCTTTTAGTTGTGATTTTTAAAACAATCTAATCCATATTATTCACCGGTTTTGAAAATTTTTAAAAAAATTACATACATATATCCCTCGGCGAAACTTTCAGTTTATAATTTGTTGTATGATTTTTTATTAATATTTTACTTATAAGTATTTTTTTCCTTATAAGTTAATATATAACTTTAAAATTTTAATATTTACAAATTTAAGTTAGCATTTTTTACTTATAAGTAAAGTATAAGTTACTTTTAAACAATTTTTACGCATAAATGAATTTTTTACTTAAAAAGTAATTTTTATATTTTATAAGTAAATTTTTGTCTTATTAGTAGTATTTTTAATTTATAAATAACTTTTTACACAGAGTGATTTTTTTTATCTTATATCATAAGTAATTTTTTTACATATAGGTACAATTTTTGCTTATAAATATTTTTTTTAATTAATGTATTTTAATTTATAAGTTAGTTTTGAACAAAATATATTGAAGGTAAATAATTATATTATAAAGAGTAAAATTAGAAGATAATAGGAGAAACTGTCAAAATCCGTGGTGGGTTGAGAGAAACGGTATAAACCGCTCAAAATTGGTGCCTAAAAAACTATCAAACACCGGTTTTCTCAACCCTCATGAACGGTGCCACATAAAAACCGGTGAAAAAAAAAACTCCAAGCAGGCAGGCCCTTATAGTAAATAAGCAAGGTCTGGAGAAAAAAAAAAATGCTTGCTGAAAGTCACAATAATCAATTGAGTACACAAGATTGAATTGAAATTTCAGACCAGTTGTACTAAAACTATGAAATCACATTTGCAATTTACATTTTTCATAGGCTGATTTTGAGGATGCTCTCTCACCAAGCTGGGAGAACCTAATGTGCGGACAAGTTAACTTAAGGGATGCTGTTAATAGGACTATAAGCTTCCATGACAAGGCTAGAAATCGCGTTTACAAGCTTAACAATCAGACAGCTAAGCTTTTTGTCCGTCCGAGAGGCTGGCACCTACCCGAGTCTCACATCTTCATTGATGGTGAACCAGCTACCGGTTGCCTTGTGGACTTTGGCCTCTATTTTTTCCACAACTGCATGGCATTTCGCCAGATTCAAGGTGAAGGCTTCGGCCCTTTCTTCTATCTCCCGAAAATGGAACACTCAAGGTAAAGATTTGTATCTTAGTAGATACTAGATAGTGTCATTTTGCTCTAAAACTTTGTTTACGAGTAATTTTTTTAAACAGGGAGGCAAAAATTTGGAACAATGTATTTGGAAGGGCAGAAAAATTGGTTGGAATTGAGAAGGGAAGCATCAGAGCCACTGTTTTGATTGAAACGCTACCAGCTGTTTTTCAAATGGATGAAATTCTTTATGAACTAAGAGACCATTCTGTTGGTCTGAATTGTGGTAGATGGGATTATATATTCAGCTATGTCAAGACTTTCCAGGCTCACCCGGATCGCCTTCTGCCCGATAGAGTTCTAGTCGGGATGACTCAACACTTCATGAGGAGTTACTCTGATTTGCTCATCAGAACCTGTCATAGGCGTGGCGTGCATGCTATGGGAGGAATGGTTAGTTGTCGTCTAAAATATATTCATCTCTTACAAATTAATAATTATGTGTTAAATTTATGTTCAACTTTGGGATTAATGTTTGAAGTTATCTCTGCAATGCTCTAATATTAATCATAGATACAAGTTCTTGCTTAAGCATTATGTAGAGTTTTTTGAGCCTTGGAGATGTTTCAAATGTCGAATACACTTTGATCTGCTCTTGCAAGGGTTTTCCTAAATATCCTTATTGAATGAATCTCCAACTTGCTTTGCTTGAACAGGCTGCTCAAATTCCAATCCGCAACGATCCAGTGGCAAACGAGGCAGCTTTGGAGTTGGTAAGGAAGGATAAATTAAGAGAAGTGATTGCCGGGCACGATGGAACATGGGCAGCCCACCCGGGACTGATCCCAGCCATCATGGAAGTCTTCACCAACAACATGGGCAACAAGTCGAACCAAATTGACACCTTGAAGCGTGAAGATGCGGCTAACTTGACAGAAGAAGACCTCCTGCAGAGGCCAAGAGGCACACGAACCATGGAAGGCCTCCGTCTCAACACCAGGGTTGGAATCCAATACTTAGCCGCATGGCTCACTGGAACCGGGTCTGTTCCTCTTTACAACCTCATGGAGGATGCAGCAACAGCTGAAATAAGCCGTGTGCAGAACTGGCAGTGGTTGAAATATGAAGTCGAATTGGATGGAGACGGCCTCGGTGTGAGGGTGACTCCTTGTCTCTTCGGGCGAATAGTGGAAGAGGAAATGGCTAGGATTGAAAGAGAAGTTGGTAAAGAGAAATTTAAGAAAGGAATTTACAGGGAAGCTTGCAAGATTTTCACCAGACAATGCACAACACCAGTTTTGGATGATTTTCTCACACTCGATGCCTATAGTCATATTGTCATTCACCACCCCAATGGCTCATCATCTAGACTCTAAACCTTTCGTCCTTGCTCGACTGGTGGGTCTAGCAGTTAAGCTCCTTTCTCCACTCTGTCCGTACTCGAGGGCCAACCTTCGTCTGGTCTGAATAAATCTTTGCACGCCATGGAGATCAGTAGTTTTAAGGCTCTTTGTTTCATCTTCTATTCCAATTCTAGCACCATGTCTGTATTGAGTACTAATTTTGTTGCCACTAATAAATGGTAAAAGCTTGTTTCAATTGGTATTAAAATAGCTTATTTCTTGTGGAAGTCACGAACCTAAATACAACTTAACTTATGTTTCGCAGTTTATAAATGGCCAAATTACATTTTATACATATTTCATATGATCCACAAATATTATTTATTTATCTATCATTTAGTTCATTTTATATATTTATAAATTGAGTCGTTTATTAAAACATTCAGACAACCCGATTTCATATGTTCTTCGTATTCATGTATCAAGTCCCTGACTTCTTTCTGTCATGGAATCTGTCGAGGCTCAAGTAGAGAAATGAGAAGAAAGACTTTGCCGCTAGACACCTAGTATAGCAATGATACCCAGATCAAGAACACAACTAATGAGATCCTAGGTGTCAAACAAGATATAGGGCTTGACTCGTCCATATGATAAAGCAGAGCTCATGTATCTAAGGGTCAGTCAAGCTTGTTCGGTCCATTACCGCCCCTATGTCCAATCGCGTACACCCACATAGGTTTTTTTTTTTTTTTTTTAAATTAAAATTGGTTGCTTGTAACAAATTTGTTAGTTGTCTTAATTCTATTTAGCTCATGTTTGATGGTTATTATTTGGGAAAAATAATATTTTGAATAGTGATTTTTAAGTGAATATGTGATTAAAAAATATGGAAAAGTTTTGAGTTTACGTGCAGAATATTTTATTGCGTGAATGTATGGTTGAAAATGAATATGTAGCAAAAAGAATTTTCAAATAATTGTTGTCAAAGTGTCTTGTACTAAACTAGTCTTAAATTATCAACTCTTTAATTAGAAGCAAAATTGGTAAGATCCTAAAAAATCAGTTAGAAAGGAGACAATTAAATTAAAATTGATATTTTACTAATTAGTTACATAAACTCAATAACATTGAATAAATAAAAAATAAGGAACAATGCAACCTTAGTGACTAGATTAGAAGAGGGAGAAGCAAACCAAGACTAACATGAATCATGTTAGTTGCTAAGAGTTTATTTTTCTTAAATCTTCCACTAAATCTAATAATGAATTGAATGAAGTAGCTATAATGCCCTGTTTGATATCTTTCATTTTCCATGGAACTTGAAAATCATTTTTCATTTTCCATCTTTTACAATGTTTGATAGGCAAAATTTTCCTTGGAATTGGTTTTCCTGCCAACCCCCACTTGACTTCATTTTCTTGGTTTTCATTGAATTTGTTTTCCCACCACTTTGGTAGGAAAATAGTTTTCCACCTCTTTTTTTTTCTTCTTTTTAGCAATGGAATATAAATTATATCTCCAATTGTAACAATTCTATCACTTTAATGAACCATTTTCATGTAAAACAAAGTCAAACGAACACCAAAAGATCCAAAATTTCAATATTTTGCACGTGAAAAATTATACTAATCAAACACAATTAATTGACAATTCTCAGGAAAACAATTCTAGGCAATTTAATTTCCTAGAATTCATTTACTTTCCACCCAAATTTCACTCTTGCAATCAAACGGATCCTAAATGATTAATGTAGCCAATACCAACGTTTGGAGCATGTTGCTCCGAGCTTAGGGTTTACTTACTAGTGATTTTACTTAAAAATAAAATAAATCGAGATAGTTAACTTTTTTATCAATTAAAGTTATAAACAAGTTAAGTATTTTAATAAAGAATAAATGTATTCACGCCACACTTTTTTGTTAACTGCATCGTTTTTTGAAATCCAGTACTTCTTTCGCCTTTTAAAAAGAATCTGTTTTAAGATGTTAGGAAAAATAGAAAAGGATTATTTGCAATGGAGATCCTCCATCTTTGCTCATTTTTTGGCTTGTGTTCCTAATTTTTTTTTGTTTTTTTTTTGTTAATTAGCATGTATTGTTTAAGATAACGTTAATCATTCAAAAAAAAAATTTGTTTATTATGGTTTAAAAGGATTTATTTGCCCTTTTTGTTGTTAGATAATCAAAATAAACAACAAATACAAAGAGTTCGACAAAATATTTGCATATCATTTTAAAGCAAACTAACAGAATATATAAACAATATCGTCACAACAGACAAACAATCAATTGAACTAATGAAAAAAATGTGACGAAAAAATTTAGAAATATAACTAAATGAGCAAAAATTGAAAACTTTAATTGCAATTGGAATGTGGTGCTAGTAATAAACTGTAATGTGAATATAGTAAGAATTGTTTAAAGAAAAGTATCATTTTGCCTACATAAAAGTAAAAACATTATAAAGATTAGCATGTTATTACTCCCCTCTAGGTAACTTAGGGCTTGCTTGGGAGTTTTATATACCGGTTATGGGTATTTTTTAAATTATCGATTTTGAGCGTTCACGAGCGGATCAGTTTTGAATGACTTTAGTCGCGATTTCTAAACAATTCAACCCATGCTTGAGAGTATATTATCCAACGATTTTGTAAATTTTTCAAAAGAATAGAATTACTTTAGTGAAATTTTCAGTTCATAGTTTCTTCTATATAATTTTTTTACTCATAAATGATATTTACTTAATATGTATTTTTTTACATATAAGTTAATATTTAACTTAAAAATGTATATGAAGTTAAATATTATAAATTCTAAGTTATTATTTTTTACTTATAAGTAAACTTTACAATTATAAGTTAATTTTGTACTTTTAAATAATTTTTACACATAATTACATATAAATAACTTCTTATATTTTATAAGCCACTGTTTGAGTCACATTAAAATGTTCATTCTCATTCTTCTACTCATTTTTAATCACACATTCTTCAATAAAATAATATTTTTCATCACATCAATAACTGTTCATTCTTTTTCAACCACACATTCTCCATCAATCTACTATTCCAAAATACATTCTTCCAAAATAATGTGGCTCAAGTTATCTTTACAACCCAATTTGAATCCCTTCAATTGAATATTCATATTAAAATTCTCATTCTCATTCTTCTACTCATTTTCAACCACACATTCTTCAATAAAATAATATTTTTATCATATCAATAATTTTTCCTTCTTTTTCAACCACACATTCTCCATCAATCTACTATTCGAAAATATATTCTTCCAAAATAATGTGGTTCAAACACACCCTAAGTGAATTTTTGTCTTAGTAGTAGTATTTTACTATTTTGCCTTTACAATTTTTTTTTTTTAAAGGTGATTTTTTTAGTTAATATTTTTTTATTTACAAATTAGTTTTGAACAAAATACGTTGGTTAAAAATAATTATTTTATAAAGAGAATATGACAGACGATCAAAATTAGTCGATTTGATAGGTTGAGAGAATCAATCAAAATTGCAGTACACAATTTTTGGATAATTTTTAAACCATCGTGTCAAAAAAACCTAAAGAATACCAATTTTTTAACCCGTCGTAATAATTGGTGTCATCCAAAATTCCAAGTAGGCCGTTGGGCGTGGACATCATCGAGTTTAATCACTGAGTGAAGCAACAAACTTCGGCCGTCAGATTGAAACCTACGGTCAGGATTCTTCGAAGATCGGCGGGCTTCAAGCCAATTTTAAGGAGCAGCAATTCATAGAATCCCCAATGCACTGGAATTCTAACTCGTAAGTGAAACTCTGTTTCTCTCTATAAATATACATAAAGACCTATTTGTATCTATACGTTTTGCAAAACTCAGCGATTTTTCCATCTCTAGGGTTTCCAGTGAAACTGCACTGAACCATTGGATTCTGTTTGAGGCATTGTCTTGGCTACTTCCGATTTTTCGAAATATCTTAGGTTTGGATTCTGCTATCGTCTTCTATTCAGACAAAAAGAAGAAAGAATTCAATTGGTTAGCGTTTTTAGTTTGCTGCTGAATGATTGCTGGAGTTAGGGCTTTTGTCATTGTTATTTCTATAATTGGATTCTAAATATTGTGAGAGATAATCTAATTAGCGGGAAGAGCGAATACCTTTTTAAGACTGGATTTTTTTTGATGATCAGAATTATAAGGTTTTGAACGAGGAATAGTTGTTATGTTCTGAATTTTGGGTTGAATGAATGGCACCGACAATGACAGTAGAATACACAGGAAACAGGGAATCAAAAAAGTGCTTAACAATGTGTTCAAGTGATGTAATGGGAAACGCGCAGAAGGTTTTAGAGGGGTCTTCGTCTGGGTCTGCGCCTGATAATAGGCATGCTATAAAGACAGTGGAAGAGGAACCAGAAGGTTTTGAGAGCTTGGGTCGGGTTAATAAGAAATTGACTGCTTCAGAGGACTCTTGTGCTCCAAAAAGGAAAAACATTAGCTCGAATACAAACGATGATAGATTTGGTGTGCCAGTTCAGGCCTTCTCAATGTCTAAGATGTCGCACTCAAAGAGGAGGAAATTGGAGACGAGATTGAAAGATGAGCTCAAACAAGTTAGAGCACTACAAAGGAAGATATCTTCATTAAGCTCAAATGCCATGATTCTTTCACCCACTAATGATATACATAGCCATGGTGATGGGCCAAAGAGACCTGCTCCTATGGAAACTTTTCCAATGTACATGAATAAAGTGGCCGCACCACCAGGGGAGAAAAAGTTTCCCCTGGGGAGAAATGGTCCATGCACAAAAGGTGGGACCATGGATGTGACGCAAATTTTGCCAAATAATGCAAAGCCTACAATGTTGATAAAACAATGCAAGACACTGTTAAATCAATTGATGACACACCAGCATGCATGGATTTTCAATTCACCAGTTGATATCGTAAAATTTAATATTCCCGATTACTTCAATGTGATTAAGCATCCAATGGATTTGGGAACGATAAAAAGAAAGTTACTTCGGGGTCAGTATCAATGTCCAATGAGATTTGCTGCAGATGTTAGGCTTACCTTCAAAAATGCAATGACTTACAACCCGCGTGGAAGTGGTGTCTATTTGATGGCCGATACAATGAACAAATTTTTTGAAATGAGATGGAAACCAATTGAGAAGAAGATTCCTGTAAAAATTGATGAATCTGTGCCTTCAAAATCAAGTGTTATCATAGAATCAGAAACTGTTTTTTCTTTGCCTTCTGTTAAGGAGCAGAAAGCCAGCGCAATTAAACACAAAGTTAAGCAGGATCCGGTTAAGTTGGTANTGTAAAAATTGATGAATCTGTGCCTTCAAAATCAAGTGTTATCATAGAATCAGAAACTGTTTTTTCTTTGCCTCCTGTTAAGGAGCAGAAAGCCAGTGCAATTAAACACAAAGTTAAGCAGGATCCGGTTAAGTTGGTAATGAGTGACGTTGAGAAGAAAAAACTGGGTGCAGATTTGGAGGCCTTGCTGGAAGAATTGCCTGAAAGTATTATTGATTTCTTGAAAGAGAGCTGTTTGAATGGAAGTCAAGTGAGTGAGGGTGAGATTGAAATTGATATTGATACTCTCAGTGATGATACCCTATTCAAGTTACGTAAGCTTTTGGATGACTTTGCATTGGAGAAGAATAATCAAGCAAAAGTTGAGCAATGTGAAATTGAGGTACATCTGTGCATACACTTCTATGCTTGTGCACACATCTTATATGATGTTTAAATATTCTCACATTATATCCACATGTAATACTGGTGTATATATCTTTTGCAGACGTGTAATCAATCAGGGTTCCGCAAGATGTCCATGCAACCATTCGAAGGTAATTCTCCTTTCTGCAGGTGAAGTTGCATATGTCCTTGGGTTAATAAGACTACTCATTCCCCTTCCATGTCTTTATCAGAAAATCAGCCGGCCGACATGGATGTGGATATTTGTGGAAATGATCCACCTATTTCAAGCTTTCCTTCTGTAGCCCGAAGGAACAGTAAATGCCATAGTTCAAATAGCTTTAGTAGAGAGTCAGGCTCCTCGTCCAGTGGTTCGTGTTGTTATGGAACTTTCATTCTTATTTTCTCTGACAGCTTTCAATTTTTATTTCCTTGTTATAAAGTACATGAATGTTAATTTGGTTTATCTTAAGCATTTTTGACTGAACTTAAGAAAAGGTAGTAATTCTCCCACACACCCTACCCAAAAAAAAATAATAATTAAAAAATCTAAAAGGCCTCCAACATATTTGGATGAAATAATTTACTTGAAACGAACTTTAGGCCTAGCCAAACATGGGGTCTTAGACAATCTTCAGCATTTCATTGATTTAACCTCCTTTCATAACTCTAGATATTGGTTTTTCGTATGCCTGAGTGGAGGATTTATGGCATAGCGCTCCACTCAAGAGCTGTATTATACTTCTTGTTTTCTTCATTGTGGGTGTTCGCATCCTCTTAGAATCTCAGCTAGCCTAGCTGATGAGTTAAGGATTTTATGTATGCCATGTTTTTCTTCCTTCACCATACATTTGATTGGACTGCACATCAAGTCCAATCGAAAGCCTGCAACATTGTTGCATTCTGTTTTCTTGTTATCCCACTCTTGTGGAAGTAGAATACGTTATTCGGGAGCATGACTGTTACTCTTCTGTTTGTTTTCCTCTCTAATTCCACGTTTCTCTCCTCTTTTATTGGGGGTAGACCCCGGGTTGAATTAGAAATTTATTTTATATACACAATCAATTTTTTTGGATTACATTGGGAAGTTGAAAAAACAATGGAAAAGATATAAATTGGTTGCAAAATTAGTTTGAAGAATAAGAGAAATAGTTTAAGTGGTCATTGAGTTGAATAAGATTAAAAGCCCGTGTTTGGTAGGGATTAAAATCTAAGTTTTAATGTTAGTCAAAATCAACTATTAATTTTAAGCACATAATTCATGGAACTCACAACCTTTTAACTACACATTTTATCAACTTTTATCAAAATCTATTAAAAATGTGATTTTAATCCCCACCAAACATGGGCAAAATAATAGATGATGGATCCTAGTAAAGAACATCAAACTGGTCGATCAGCTGCAAGTACTGTAAGCATATAAATACTAGGTAACCCCTCCATGATTATTTATTTCCACTATTCAAAAATTTCCTATTTCTCTTTTCAACCTAGAAGTTCCCATTTTACACTTTGAACAATATTTTTTTTCTAATGTTTACATCTTTTACCCTGAAAAGGTCGGTGTCCCTAGGATATCCTAATGCGTGCTTAGTGTGTTGAGAATTAGAAATGATGCTCCATTAGTCCTATTTGTTGTCATCATATTTCTACATCTATTAAGCCAGTTGCCATATTTCTTGACTAAGAGCATGTTTGGCTAATCTTACAATCCAATTAAAATTGAAAATATAGTCGTTATTGGGTCTCACTCGTAAGTCAACAATAACGGCTAGTTTTTCAATTTTAATACGATTTTAATTTCTACCGAACACGCCTTAAATATTGTATTACTTTATTTTGTTCAATATGCGTAAATTTCAAATAGTGATATATCTTATGTAGAATAATATTTTTTTTGTGTTTTTGTCATAATAAGTAAATATGAGCATGTCCTACACGTGCCTGATTGGTCTGAAGAAATTCTTTGACCAAAGCTTGCGGGTTACAGATCCTCTTCCTTATGGAGGGGTCAGTTCTTCGCAAGCTCTTGGTGGTGGGTGTTGCTTTTATTTTTTGGTCATTGTTTAATCATTTGTTATCACGGCAATCTAACTTCAATATCAATGAGTTATTGCAACTATTTATTAATTTGACTTCCTATTATCTTTTGGTCTTGGTGCTTTTTCATAGATTCAGACTCGGGGAGTTCTTCTGGTGATAAATCAGATGGGGTCAAGGATTCAGCTCCAGCAAATAAGATGTTAAATTGTCGTCAAGAGGGTAAGCAATGAAAACCATTGAAGAAAATGTTGTGCTTTTAGTTAAGCAGCATCTCACCAGCATACTGTAACATTTTAGGGGAGAGTGCTTCTCCTGATAGGCAAGTCTCCCCCCAAAAGCTATATCGTGCAGCTTTATTGAGAAGCCGATTTGCAGATATTATAATTAAAGCCCAAGAGAATAGTCTTGAAAGGGTATGTTGAACTCTGATTTACTAGTGAAGCTTTAGCTTGCATTATTGCATTCCACTCCTGTGGAGTAACAAATGGGGCAATTGAAAACTTTTAGGGCAAGAACCAGGATCCTGAAAAATTGAAGCTTAACAGAGAAGAGATTGAAAGACGGAGAAGAGAAGGTCTGAGTTTCTTGAAAATGTTATTGTATAGGGCTAATGTGCATTGCTTCGTGCTGGAAATAGACATCTAGATTTATTCTTATTTAATTTTACCATGCAATGATGTTTCGAACTTGTCTTCATTCAGAGAAAGCTCGTCTGCAAGCAGAAGCCAAGGCTGCAGAAGACGCTCGAATAAAAGCTGAAGCAGAAGCAAGAACGGAAGCCAAAAAGAAAATAGAACTTGAAAGGGAAGCAGCACGTCAGGCTCTGCAGAAGGTAAAACTAGAGAGTTTCTTGAGTGACAAAAATCATGTGGAATTTTAGTAATCCCCCGTGTTCGTTACTTAACATTATGTTCTTAACAGATGGAGAAGACCGTCGAGATTAATGAGAATATCCAGTTTACTGAAGATTTTGAAATTTTTAGAGCTGCTCCAGACGAGAACTCACGGGGCACAATAGAGGAGACAAACCCAGAATGTTCTGAAAATGGCCTTGGTAGTCTCAAATTTCAGGCAACAGGTAATCCACTGGAGCAACTTGGATTATACATGAAGGAGGAGGAGGAGGACGAGGAGGACGAGGAAGTTAAATATCAAAGCAATCCAGGTACTTCAATTGATATGGAAGATGGAGAAATTGATTGATCAACTAGTTTCATTCTCAGAACCCATAATGACATTAGACTAATCTTTGATGAATTTTGATGAGGCGTTTTCCTTCAAATTCCTTTCTTTTGTCTGCTGAAATCTTAACCATTTTCTTGGGCTCTTATTACATTCTGTTGCATGATTAGAGCTAGTTAGACCTTTGCCATAGATGCGAAGAATTTCACAAAGCTTGAGTTGGATTATTTTTTAAATGATTTTGGCAATCGGGGAACGATTCCTTCCTGCATTGTGTGGTGCAAAGAATTTGCTAGTTGGACCAGTTCACCTTTTATTTTCTTCCATTATTTTGTATCTTCATTTTGTGAAAATGGAAATTGAAAATTAGCACTGGTGACTACTCAGCAAATGTGGTTTAGAAAGAGCTTGCGTCTGTTCTCGAACCAATTGTCTCGTGTGTTGTAGACAAGTTGCATGATCTTCC